>MVJL01000713.1:0-12580 GCA_002156465.1 Macrocentrus cingulum | reverse complement strand
GGGGGGGGGGTTCTTGTAAGTGCCGAGGGTCTCTTCGGTCTCTGTAATTAAAAATGACAACAAAGAGAAACGAGTATTAATTTGTGATTATCAGAATGTGTATTTTCGTAGTAAGTTACATAGCACATTTAACAAATATTAACAAATAGTTAATACCATTACAAAACATTTTGATTTTACAACTCAAATAGTTCCTAGCGGAGTAATAGCATACATGTATAGTGGCTGTCTAATTCCATCCAGCACATTGTGTTTATTGAATTGTTCTTTTTGAGAATACGATATAACTGATAGGTTGGTTTTGTAAGTGCATTTGTCACGGATACGTCATAAGGTGTAAATAATTGCTAAGGTAAACTATTTCAAAACGTTATTCTTATAAATTATTGATGCTGAACGACTATCGTCATTCCCGTGAGTGAAACTGCAGTAATATGACTAAATAAGTTATCGTCATTCCGAGTATCTGCAACAGAAATCGTACCATTTGTATAGATATTGATGATATCATACTCTCTAAGTGTTACAATAACAATATGGATAATAAAAATGGGCCATTTGTATCCCGCGTAAACCCACGCCTTGTATATTTTTACGCGGCCTCTTCTTCCGTTTCTTTCGTTTCTCTCGCATCCGTTTTGTCTGCCATACTTTTCGTTTCTGCCTTCTGGATTTTTTTCCGTAGCTAGCGAATAATCTCACAGAATTGAAGACCTTCATATCTCTATCAAGAGAACGGTCAATCTTGAGATCATTTTCATCTCGGAAAAAAATCCGCTCTAACCAAGGCGCGCATCCTCGCCCCACCGAGTCGCAGTCAGACGTTCTCAACCACTGCGCTACAAGCTCGGCCTAATATGGATGATAATATACTGTACGAAGAAGAAGGTGGGTCGTCGTGTGACAATTATGCCAATTCTTGAGTATTTTCATATTTTGCTATTGCTTCCGCATCGAAAAACCGTATATTATTAAATATATTCAACAAAATATATCGAGAATATTTGAAAATGTGTCGTGGATAATTTTTCTAGATGATCGATATAATAAGAATATATATAATGGTGATATATTGTCTTAAGCACCCACTCCATGCTCGCCAAATTCTGGCGACGGCGAGGCAGCGTTTTGTCGCTGACTTTCGGCGTTCTTACGACTGGATATCAGCGACGGGAGATTCTACGGCTCATACGAAAGCGCAGACGGAATCGCGGGTAATTATTACGTCGAAAGTACCCTATAATAATAAACAATGTTTGGTATTCCGTGCAAAAGTTAAATGAAAATTATTGAAAACCAGTGAAAAAGTGTGTACTAATAAAAAAATTGTGAGTGCAGTTTGAGGAAATCAATTGCATATCACTTCTTTCGGGAGATGTAGTCACAATAGCGATTATTATATGCGTTATATTTTGCACACCCCGTATATACGCAGCATAGGTGTACTCTGCTCTCGGTACGCGTAAACGTAGTGACTGTGATGCATAATATGGCATCATGCGTCACTAATAGTCGTTGAAAAATTGTCGGGTCTAGTTCATTAGAAAGAGGAATTTCACCGCTCAATTTAACCGTTTGTAGTTAGTTAAAAAGTGTTTTTATTCGTTAGATATTTACAATAGAATATCGTGATTAGCAGATCTCCGGACTAAAATTCCCGTATGTCAACACAATCCCGGTTGCAATTCTGTTTTTTTCCCCAGGAAACTAGTACCAATCTCTTCGTAATTTATCGAAGATGGTTGGTATTGAAAACCAGATGCTATGTATGAGTAGTTTCCGAGTTATTATTAAAAAAATGAAGCCGTGTCGCGTAGTTTTCGTCCGTCATCGTCGCCGTATATATTTTCATGGTAAAGAAATTTGTCGGTCGGTAACTTGACTATCCGCGCGTTCTATTACCATGTGATTTTACCAGCGCTCTACGGGGTGTGCTCTCTATGGTGCTTGGCCGTAGTTTTATCCATTTTTTAAAGAATTTTTCAATTTTTCCGCTCCGTGAAAGAAAAGACAAAAAGCTGAATTTGTTCAGCTTTTTTCACACACGATAAATTTAGCCGTCTGCCCAACTCACCGACCACGTGACTGCGATCACCGCACTAAAACGCTGCTTTTCGGCGACCATGGAGTCGCACGTTTACGCGAGTGTGAACGCGTGTGTCATGCATTAGCCGAGTTGCTAATTGACGCATTTTATTCATTATGTTTAAATCTACGCCCGGGTACGGCGCACCGAATTACCCTGGGTGCCATACTTCCGGATGGCACCCTGGGTGACACCGGGATAGCGCCGGAACCCGACTATGCGGCTTAAAGAGGGACGCCCCACGACCACTTGCCTAGGAGGCACAAGGAGTGAGTTGACTCGCTCGACGACGCCAAGGAGGACGCACGTTCGAGCTCATTAGAACAACTTTGTCACGCGGTCAAGAGGTTGGGCCATTTCATTATCATATTCGATCGGTTATTGATTCACTTGAAATACAGATTATTATAAGGTTCCTTAAAACAGTAGCCGAAGACAATAGATCCGCGATATTAGATCGGCGACAATACGTCCGTATGACAATAAACCCGAAGACAAAATTATCGAGAAAAAGAAAAACAAATTTTGTTTTTGCTCCGAAAATCTAAATCCGAAAACTCAACTAATAATCTACTTAATAATCCAATGTCTAGCGGATCCAAAATATTCCAACTAGCGTAATTCACGCGCTCGCATAGCTGGTCACGGTCAAAATAAGGATGAAAAATTTATAAGAACATATTATTCATTAAAGATAAAAAATAATTATACACTAAAAGATAAATTACAGGCAATATTCTTTAGAAAGTACAGCTTGTTATTCGGATTGTAAACGAGAACAACATTTTCATCTTTTTATTTTCAAACTTTATCCAAATCGCGGTAGGGTTTGCATCTTTTTACAGCAACATCAAGGCCAGTTTTGAGTTGAGTTTACAATACTCCAGTGACAATCTGTTCCGCTTTGATAGCATTAAGAAATTTACCAATAACAGCGTGATTCACACCGAGTTTGGAATTAAATGCATTATGCCACCCCTTGACTAAATTGTTGGAACACATAGAACCAGCAATAACAGCATCATTACAATTCCAGCGATCGATAGAAAAAGTTGCTGGAATCGACGTTTCCCTGTACGGCTCACTTCACTTATCTATATTGACTTTAAATAACTGATGATATCTACAAAATACTCAATATTATCACGGGAATAGATAGATTCAATCAACTCTTCAGACGTACTGACGATATCCGCAGTAGGTATGAATGCGCCATAAGCATCGAAATATTCAGAGCAAATGAAACATATTGATTACATCTTCTCTGCATACCACACTATTGTACATGGCGCCATACACACTGTTCAAAATGAATCAAACAGCCAGAAATTATAGTGTCCGGAAAACATGTGAAGCCAAAGCAGGCGCTGCTTTAATACACGGAGCATGAAAATGTACATTTTTTAGGTAGATTTCATAAAATCTAACTATTGCATTTGTCTTCATGCTGAAATTTGCACCCGAATTTGTCATTATATGTTCTTATTAGTCGATTAGAGTTCAAAAATAGTAGTGGTCAAAAAATTTATATCTATATGTAATGTAACCGGGCTTGTCATCATGATCCATGGGCCACACATAAGGTGGGTATGCACAAATGAAAAAAAAAATAGGTCCGTGAGATAACTTGGATGATTTTAGTGTATTTTAATGCCCTGAAGTCGAATATGTTGGTTAGAATTTTCTAGAACTCGTAAAATATTGTTAATAGAAGGAAGTTGTATTCAAAAAAATGCTCTCAGTTCGCTTAACAATTTATATCTCAAATTTTTTCGAAATTTTGCTTCGTTTTTGAGATATTTTATTTTTTATAATTCGCCGCACGAAAGGCTGCCGTCGCACGCTGCGCCACTGCCGCTGAGGGAGATGGCAGTCTCTTCGTTCTTGTCGCACTCAATGGCACTCAATAGCGGAGACTCTACGGTGCATGCGAAACCAATTGTTTATAAATTTTTAAGGGATAGAAATGACAAAAAATGCTAAAATGTCGTATAGCTCATTCGATCCAGAATCCTTTGAATCGGATTTTTAGCGATGTTGACGATGTTTCGTGGTTAATGGTTGGATTAGATGTGTCCAGATGTCCTGAGGAAATTTTTATTCGAAATACAAATCAACAAACACCCAAATGGCAGCTTTTAATTCGTTATTGCACAATGTCCTACGACCTTCACATTCTGTGGGATTTTTGTCAGTATTACTCTATCCGGTTACTAAGATTAGCACTGTTTACACTGCTCTCTGCAATTTTAACAATGTTTTGACGCAACTAAATCAGTTGTCTTTTCCAATGTTGGTGACCAAGGAGTGTATTGGCTCGCCCGGCAAATTACTTCGATAGAAAAGGAGAAATTCGAGAAACTAGTTGTTGTGATGGGAAATTTTCATTTTATTAATTTCTACATGAGCGCAATTGGGAAATATTCACGAAATGGTGAGAAAGATACAGTTCTCGTCGGAAATGGGATTTTTAAAAGTGGCAACGTAGAACAGGTTTTGTCAGGCGGTAGTTACAACTGCTCCGTGCACGGGTTCTTAGTCATTGAAGAAGCTCATCGAAAATTACAACTTCAAGCTTTCTTTAATGCATCTGATCTTGAAGAGTATGCCCAAGATTTGGCAGATTATAAACTTTTACAAGCCCCGTGTAAAAAAGTTGCGGGATATCGCTGGTGATCCGGTGATGACCCGCTGGATATCATGTGGAAGCCATATTTTGATACAAATATGAATTCTAGATGAATTCCAGATGAATTCCGGATGAGAAAAAAGATATTATGGAAAGCTCGTGATAGATTGTAAAGATTTTATTGTATGTTGAGACGTAAAATGAGAAGAGAGACTTTTTTAAAAAACTGAATTAACATTAACCAACTAATATTTTGATTTATGAAAATAGAGTTTTTTCTAATAAATTTGTACCGAACTTTGATGAAAATTTGCTTAAAATTTATTGAAGATACCGTTCCCGCTTCAATATTTGTAACTTTTTGTCGGAATTTTCATGAATTAGTTTAAAAGTGTATGAAAAAAAAAAATTTCTGTCAGTTTTCACAGACTTTTGAGAAAACGTTTACGCACGACATTTCAAAGGAAATCTATTGAAGCTTTACCTGACTTTTCATGGAGTTGAAGATGGACGGTTATTTACTCCACCGAATGAATTAATTGCCAATTATGCGTTGCTATCTATTGTGATTAATCTTTATGGATTTCACGCGAAATATAACGCGAAATATTTTTTTAATGTTGAATAAAATATTTGGTGCATCGAATTAATTGCGAACTATCCCTCTCTATCAATTTTTAATATAAAGCGATAATTGTTATCAATTTTACAAGACTCAAATCATTTCAAACGTAAAGTAGAATGATTAGTAAACCGAATTTATTGCCTGTATAAATTTATAAGTCAATTAAGCAATAAATGTGTGGACTTTTAGAAGAATATTTTTGTCCTGTGAAACAGGAGTAAAGGAGGATAAAAATGTTGAGAATCCTTGAAAAAAGCGAAACAAATTAGTATTATAAAACAATGAATTTAACACAAACAGATTTTATTTTTAAAAAACTAGGAAGCAATACAATTTTTTAAGTTAGTGAATTTATGAATCATTGCAATGGAATAGTAATAAACATTTGAGGTTTAGAATAGTAACTAAGTTAACATCGAAAAATGTCAAACATGTAGTATTCATAAAGAACAAAACAGGTGAGAAATTGATACTTTTAAGCATCACTTTCAGAGTCGTCTTTAACATCATCTTTATTGTTTTTTTGGCATCATGTTTATTTTGTTTTTTCGGATCATTCGCTTTTTAAACCTTCACGAATGCTGGTGAGCATTTTTCTTACACAATGTTGAAACTCTGTCACAGTCAACTCTCTGCCATCTGCAGTAATGATTGCCACATATTCTCTTAAAGAAAAATATGTCGACATTCTACAAAGTACGAGTTCTAACAGTAAAAGTTGTCACGTTATTTTTCTGTTGCCGTCACAAAACACAGCCGTTTATTGAGTTAACATTCATTTTATCCAATTTTCAATTATTTCCAGCAGGTAAAGCTCATTTAGAGTCAATAAAAGGGTATTTAGATTCAATAGAGAGAGACACGAGACGAAACGAGACGATAAAGATCGATAGTAGTGAGGATTCGAGAGGCTTAATCGATAAAGTAGAGTTCCGATGGTAAGATTTAGATTGTAAAGAATTGTGGGACTACCGAGAAGGACAGAAGATCAGGTGAAGGACCTGGCACTCCATATGGTAAGGGTCCGGGGAAGCACAGTTTTGGGTTTAGGTATTAGAATGGAATCAAAGCGAAGCATTCAAACAGAGTAAAGGCAATAGCTTGTCATATATTTTGTGGCAGGTTCGCTTCAAGGATGTGTTAGTCTATACTCGACACGGTACGTGTTTGTGTCCGCACCGCCACAGTAGCGGGGGTACGCACAAAATAGGAAAGAGAGTCTCCCCACCACGCCGTTTCGACTTCGCCAAAGAAAGTCGAATAAATGATTAAAAACCACCTTAATAATTAGGGATATCGAAAAAATATAAGACAAAAAATTTGTTAAAAATTGAATGACGAAAAACTTTTGCGAATAGTTTTTTTTATAACTCTTATAGTTAAGCTAAAAAATGATTTTCAACAATTAGTTAATCATATCTGGAAAACCGGTAGGAATATGATCGAAAAATTCAAAAAGGGTTGTTTTCTACGTTCAAAAATCCACAATCCCACAGCTGGGTAGGCCTAGGGCTTAATTTCACCCGGTCTACGTCTGTTGAAAATTTGTCCTGATAACAAAGTCGTTTCTGGCAGTTTTTTCCTCACTGGATACGATAATTCCTGCTCGACGAAATATCTCTCTTTGTCCTCAGATGCAAGTGCAATTTTTTTATGTCCTCCACATGAGACACATGAATGGAGAACCGCCCGCAGCCGCTCTAATGGGGGGTTTAAAAGAGTTTTTGGCAGCAAATCGTCCGTGTCGTCAATGTACGACAACAAAAGATCAGTGGTTTCGGAAAATAACTTTGTATTGCGGAATAATAATTTAAGCCACTCTCAAAAAATTGCAATCATCAATCAAGAAAATGTACTGAATCATATGCGCGAGTTTTAGAAAAAAATGTATGGCGTCAATGGTGCTAGTCCTCTTCTCGAAATTCGCTCTTTCGATGTGACTACTTGCTTACCTTAGGATGCAATGCACGTACTTATTCCAAAAGCAGCAGAAATTGCAGTCGGGGTTGCTTCAACTGTTGGTGAAGATGGCCACTTCTATCGAGACTGCCCATCTCCTAGGCTGTTGAGAGATAAGTCTGAGCCCGCGGAAAACCAGGAAAACTAATCCTGGGGGCAGACGCCACCTCTGTCCTCATCCACCTCGGGAAACCTAATTCTGAGTTGCGTACACCCCTACCTTTAGATTTAACGGACCTTTTCCCAACTTTATCCGACCCAGACTATAGTTCTGACCCTGATTCTTTTGTCTCCTGTTCATTCGACCTCGATTTATTAGCGCTAAGCTGTAACTTTGACGATACCTGTAGCACCTGAGTGGGACTCACCCTTAGACGAAATAGAGTATTTCTACGAATTAATGTCGGAAATTCCTAAAGAACTTGACGCTTACGAAGTAATAGAATATGGTGCTACAGAATCAGACTTCTCAAACAACACTCCCTCAGAGAATTGTACCTTGACCACTGAACTACACATGACTCAGGGAGATTTTCTGCAACTAGTAGATGACAACAAACTAGATAACCGCTGTTTCTTGAATATCTTGACTGACAATAGAGTGTGAACGACTCTTATCGACCCTGAGGCTAACAGATCTTTCCTTTACACCCTTGCCACCCTTACATTCAGGCTCACACTGTACCTTGGAACGCCTCTGTCAAACTAGCTGACGATCGCTCCTCACGTCTAGACGGCTGTGTCGCAGTCAAATTATCGTTAGGCCCGGTTACTCATATCGTTCCTTTAAGACTCTGAAGTCATCTAGCGTACGATTGTATACTCGGTATGGATGTGTTACAGCGATTCTACATCTCTCTTGATTTGGGAAAACAGACTATTCAGTTGGGAACTTTTACACCTGTGAAATTTGCGACGATGAAAGACCTAAATCAGTCACCTATCCTTATAGTTGCCAACTTCATATCAGTGAAATCCAAAAAGATCTTGCAACAACTGGTTCATCATGCTGACGTATGCGGCAAAGAGCTGTTCACAATTGATACTAGGGGAATAATAATGGAAAGTGACCTCCGAACCGTCACCCTCGACAAAGATAGGTTAGAATCAATGAGATCCTATTTTTAATCACTAATTCCCCCTATACCCAAAGCTGTACCTATCACTCCAGCATTTCAATACGAGATTGATACTCAAGGACATCCTCCCATCCGACAGGGAAGTAGAAAATATTCACCTGCACGTTATACCTACGGTATACCTTATTACCGTATAAGGTATACCGTAGTATCTATTCGGACCGCCAATAGTGATAAATAATTCAGTTATTGATTAATTAATTATGCTCAGTGCTGCTCAAGTCGAAATCGATAAAATGGTCAAACAAGGAGTAATAGAACCTTCAAATAGTCCTTGGTGCAGTTGGCCAGTTCTCAGAATGAAACCCAACGGATCTGTTCGTGTGTTTATCGACTATAGAAAATTGATTGAAGTCACTGCTTATGACGCTGTTCCTATGCAAAATCTAAAAGGAATGCTAGACCAACTCCACGGTGCTGTTTACATCTCTAAGATCGACTTATCACAAGCTTATTTCCACCTGAAGTCGAAAAAACAATGTCGATTTTGTACTGCGTTTGCCATTTCCGGTAGAGAACTCTTTTAAATGACAAGACTAGAAATTGGACTTAGAAATGGACCGGCCGCGTGGCGACGTCTCGTAAATATAGTTATTCTTTGTGACTGGCACAGCAATCTCTGGGTCTATATGGGTGATTCCAAAACTCTCGAAGAACATATTGTGTTGATCGAGAGATTAATTAGTCGTCTAAGGCAATTCCACTTGACTATTAATCCTGAGAAAAGTGAATTCCTGTGTTTGACAGTTAAATTCCTAGGGTATCAGATTTCGCCTCACGGTTTAACTATAGATCCTGAGAGATTCACTCCTATAGTCAACTACTGGGTACCCACTTATGTAGAAGACATACAACAGTTCCTAGGAGTCATGGGTTGGTATTCACGATTCTTGCCTAGCCTTGCTGAAGACAAAATCCCCCTGCTTGGACTAATAAAATTGGATACTGAGTGGGTTTGGGGAGATGCCTAACAACAGGAATTTGACAAATTACGTTTATCTTTCACCACTACCCCGGTGCTAGCTAGACCTGACTTCCCCCGACCCTTCACTCTTCAAACCGACGCTAGTGATTACGCAGTATCAGCAGTATTAACACAACCAGGTGCTTGGGGATCGGACGCAGAACACAAAAACTCCACCGCAGGTTATGAACACCCTATCTGCTATGCCTCATGTGTGTTACATCCGCCCGAGCGTATTTATACTGTCACTGAGAGAGAATGTTTAGCCGTATTATTTGGTTTAGACAAGTTTCGACATTATATTGAGGGTACACAATTCACAGTTATCACAGATCACAGTAGCCTCAAATGGTTAACTAATTTAAAAGACTCCTCCAGTCGGCTGGCTCGCTGGGCTATAAAACTACAAGCCTATGACATCAAATTCGTACATAGACGCGGTTCATTACTTATAGTACCTGACGCCCTATCGAGTGACAGAACCAGATCTCGCGACTATAGAATCCCTTGATATCTCCCAAGAGTGGTAAGAATCTAGAAGACAGAATGTAACTCAATTTCCTCACAAATACCCCGACTGGCGAATCGAAGACGAACATCTTTTCCATAGGCGCCCTAACCTAGACATCGACGACTCTCTGCCCGATTTGGACGAATGGAAATTAGTTGTACTACCAGAACTAAGACAACAAGCTATAGATTTCTCACATTCACTTCCACAAGCTGGCCACTTGGGTATTGATAAGACTTTCCGCTGGCTATCTCAGCAGTTTTACTGGCCAGGATTTTTCCAGGACGTCACTCAAACAATCCGAGCGTGCGACACGTGTCAAAAGTATAAGCCGGAGAATAAAAAATCAATGGGTCTACTGCGTGAGCGTATATTTTCTGTCCCTTGGGACACTGTCACTGCAGACATTATGGGACCGTTTCTCCCACATAGAAATTAGAACGAATATTTGCTAGTGTTCCAGGACTGGTTTACACGATACGTGGAAATGATTCCTATAAGAAACGCGAACTGTAAACCCGTCTGGCGTGCCTTTGTATCGCTCATTCTAAATCGGTGGGGCAAGCCGTTATATTTTTTCTCAGACAACGGGACCGAATTTATTGGAGCTGAGCTACGAAACAAATTAGAACAAACAGAGATTACTATAGTCAATACTCTCTACACCGCACAAATCAATCCTGTAGAACGAGTAAAGCGCACCGTGAAACCTATGCTTGGAATGTACATCAAAGATGACCAACGAGACTGGGATATCTACATCGGAGAGTTTGCTTTCGCTCTAAACACTGCAGTCCACTTTTCGACTAGCTTCAGCCCCGCTTTCCTCAACTTCGGGCGTCACCCTAGACCTCTTCACTCTTTAGTAGATCAACTGAACACAAAAAATCTATCGCTTCACCTACACCTAACCCTCAGTAGTGAAACCATAGAATGTCCAGACTAGAGCTAATTCACGATTTGGTACACAAAAACATTGGACACGCATTTTTACAACAAGCCGAGTACTACAACAAACACCAACGAGATGCTAGTTTCTCTATAGGAGATCTAGTGTTAAGAAAGTATCGTTAGTTGTCTCAGGCAGGTCAGAACAAATGAAAAATGGATTGGACCACTTAAAAGTATTTATACACCTGCAGCATGTTTTTCTCGCTTTTTTGGGCGTGTTTCTAGACATCAAAATCGGTCATTTACCGACTGCTGTATCGTGTAGTAGTGGGGAGTACAATAATGATTGTTTTTGGTGTCTAGCAAGTAATGTTTTCCGAAATTGTACCGCGCGCATGCGCAAATGGCTCAGTGGCGCATTTTTTTTTCACGGTGAGAGCAACAGGACGTAATGGTGCTGCCCTCAGTCGGTCACTTAAGAACTAGAATTTTACGGATTCATGTTTTTGGTATGAACGTACCTTTGTATTCATACCAAGTGTGCAATACTGTTATCAGTCGATTTATCGTAATATTGAGAAACATGGACAATTTGGGACAAAAAAATAGTGATGAGTGGCCGCAATGTACACCACCTGAGCTGGCGGAGATAGCAGCAAATGCCAAACTTAATTTATTGCCATCCAAATCACGAGACATGTATGAGGCAACCTACAATGCATTTGTGTCTTGGAAACAACTAAAAAAGACAATGAAAACATCTGAGACGGTTGTCTTGGCGTATTTTCAAGAGTTAAGTGCAAAATACAAGCCTACAACACTTTGGTCCATCTTTTCAATGCTTAAATCAACTATCAAAATCAAGGATAACATCGATATCGGCCAGTACCTAACCTTAAAAGCGTTTTTAAAGACAAAATCATGTGGTTTTACAAGCAAAAAATCAAAGGTTCTTTCCGCTGAGGAAATACAAACTTTCCTACAGCAGGCTCCCGATAAAGAGCATTTGGCAACAAAGGTAAACTCATAAATATCTAAATATTTGAAATGTATATTTCTCAAATCTAAATATCTTGAATATTGCAGGTAGCACTCATCTTTGGTATTTGTGGTGCTTGTCGGACAAATGAACTCGTGAACATGCGGTGCCAAAACATCAGCCGTCAGGGGGATTTATTGACTGTAAAAATTCCAATTACAAAAACAAAGACACCTCGTATGTTCGTAATTACAGCAGAATTCTCGGAAATAGTGCAGACGTACATGAACTTGCGTCCACCACATACATCTACAGACAGATTCTTTCTGCATTACCACAACGGTAAATGTGCTTGCCAGGTAATTGGAGTTCACAAATTTTCCAATATGCCTCGAACCATTGCCACATTTCTCAAGTTAGAAAACGCTGCTTCTTATACTGGCCATTCGTTTCGACGAACCTCAGCAACATTGCTTGCAGACAGCGGCGCTAATATTACTACATTGAAACGCCACGGCGGTTGGCGGTCAACTGCTCTTGCTGAGGGGTACATCGAAGAATCAATCCAAAACAAGACCAAAGTTGGTAAAATTATTTCATCGGCAATTACTTTGACGTCGAACTTCGGTGAAATTTGTAATTCCGAAATCAATGCTTCACTACCAAAACAACGAAAAATTGAAACTATCACATCCGATGCATTGCAACAAAATGAAAAACAACCAACCGTTACCCTAATTCAAACTCCACCAAACGATGCAAAATACATCTTTAAAAATTGTACTGTAAACATATAC
>MVJL01000706.1:0-63178 GCA_002156465.1 Macrocentrus cingulum | reverse complement strand
AAAAAAAAAAAAAATTGGCGCATACGCCCTTATGATTTTATCAAAACCGAATTTTTTAAAAATGGCGCATACGCCCTTCTGATTTTAGTCACGCGATATAAAATATTACAAATATAAACACCATTTTTTAATTGTTGCGATTTTGTGTAATATCTCAAAAACGACGTAAAATTCTAAAAAATTTGATATTACATTTTTTATAGAAAATTTAATTTCCAATAATTTGATATTTTTCATTATCTCGCATAGTTATCGTTGAAGAAACAAAAGATTACGATAAAGGGCGATAAAAGGGAATAAAATCCCTTTAAAAAATTACAAAAAATGCAAACCAATGAAAAAAATGGATTTTTTTCTAATTTAAATTAATTCTTTAGAATAAAATATGCCAAAAATTATACACTTTTAAGGTTTTAACATGCCAAAAAGGGTTGGAAAAAGCACCTTTTTAGCACTAGTGACTTGATATAAAATTTTCATATATTTTTTCGAGCTATATTTTATATCCACCTAAAAAACAAGAAAAACATTTTCCTAAGTCATTTACAATTGTACAATATCTATGCACGAATAAATTTATTTATTTCATTAAAAAAATACCTCAATTATTTACAACTTTTATATAATAAACGTACTGGGTCAGAAAAAAAGTGTATCAACAGACTTATTATGGCGGCATGTATAAATAATTGAGGTTATAATTTCCCGAAGATTACTAAGGTTAATTCAACTGATAAGCAAAAGCGGCATTTGGAATATTTTTCAATTTTCAACAGGTATTTATCAGCATAAATGGATAATAATACCGCGAACGTAATGAAAAATTATGATTTGTAAAAAAAAAAATTAATTAACGATCGCGTTGCGCTGTAGAACGCAGTCACATCCATTCTCTGTATGTAGTATGGTGTCGGCAGAGAAGCGCGTTGCACACCCAAGTAATAATTAAATTTACGTAAATACCAATCATCAGCTCTCTAGTTGTTATACAGTATACACACAACAATGGTATAATACGAAGGACGTGTTATCGTAATAATTTGCGACATTATCTTTAAAAAATAACGTATGTGTTATTGCCCGACTGTACGCAATATTTCATATTATTATCACGTAATACAAAACATTAATAATCCATTACTTACAGAAAATTAAAATGTTTGAGTGGGCCTACGACGGTGTGAACGTCTCGGTTGGAAGTAACGGTGGCCCAAGGTGTTACAATTATTTGAGCCTTCAGTACAGGATATTTGAGACCTTTGGAGTATCTGTTTTTATTATCTACCTCATATTTACTGGCTTCAAGTCCATCAATCTACCGAAAGACATTAAGTACAGTAATTATGACAGAACAGGAAAAAAGGTTCTTTTGTTTGCCATGTCCATGATCCTGGGTATGGAAATGGGATTCAAATTTACCAGTAGAACAGTTATCCACTTGCTCAACCCATGCCATGTTACAACTGCAATACAGGTAGGCATGAAAAACCTGTTTAAATAATCGAATTTGACGGTTTTTTCCGGTTTTAGGACATGTTTTTATGCTTTAATTGATTAAAAAAAATTTTTTAACCAACTTTTTTGTTGCAGTTGTACTTGTTAATGGCTAAACCAAGTCCCACAGTCACTGCGATGTTCAGGATACAGTTGAACCTGATGAACGGACCGGTTTTGGCCTACATATTGCCGGAAACTCAGTCACGACAGGTACTGTAGCGTTTTTTTTAGGCGTAAATTGACGAGTTTTGTTGATTTGTTCAATGTTTGTTAACAGATTCTTGCGGATATGGCACTGTACTGGCTTCAGCACGGTCTAATGGTCGTAATTCCGTATTATCTGCTGAGAATTGGCGGTGCTTACAGTATTGAACCACTGTCTGACTTGAGCTGGTGTGTTTTATCGTACGGGCTCAACCTCGGCTACCATTACTGGATTCTCCAGCCAATTTCTCTGGTACGGTAGCTAATAGTGCATGAAAAAATTTTTTTCTAATGAATTTTTGGTATTATGCAGCCAACTCAGGTGAATTTAAATCACGTGCTGTGCCCGGCAGTCTTGGATCCCTTCAGCGGTCAGTATTATCGTCTGTGGGCCTGCTTTCATCAAGCATTACTCTGTCCTCTGCTCTACAAATTATTTTGTATGTCTGCAAATTATTTGCTCACGACATTTCCACTGTCGAAAGTCAAAGCCTCGATTAATGATCCAATACAGGAGAATAGTTCACAAACTTTGGATCCGAATGAACTCAAGGAACGACGTAATATCTATTAACTGGATAATTTTTCATTAGATATATTTCAATAAAAAAAAAACATTAATGCCTTACGCTCTCAACTATACAAAAAGAAAAAGAAAAAAAAAAAAAAAACGGAATAACTTCTGTGATTCTAAGCATTTCGCCTAAACATTGCAACATACCTTGATAAAACACGGATTAGCCGATGACTTTTATAAATTTAAGCTTCCCAGTGATGATATGATACACAGAAAATGATTGTAGAGCCTAAAAAAAAATTAATGTTAGTTGCAAACACATATATTCGACATATATAGAGTATTTTGGTAAATAAGTTGAATAGTGAATTATAAATAATTAGATTGTAATTATTTATATTATTAAATATTTCTTGCTGACTGTATAAATAAAATTTCCAAAGATTATCTAATGTATTTTGCTAGTTATTATCATTTTTTTTTTGTTATTTGAATTTATTGAGGTTATGTTGAATTATTTAGCGCGCGGCAAATATTAAAATTTTTTTCTTTGCATAACACTAAACAACAAAAAATCCGTATTGTTTCAACTCCCATAAAAAAAAACATCCGATCTATCTAAAAATTTTTTACTATTTATACTGCAGCGTGTGTGTCACCCTATACATATTAAATCAATTTTTTATTTCTCTCAAAATATTTATGAGACAATATATACATTAGTGTGTACAAAAATTACGAACAATGGATGATGGTTCGATTTATCATAAATATTAAATACTTACGAATAATTATTTACATATAATTCATTACAATCAAAGTCATGAATTGCTATATAATATTTAGTAAAAATGTTAAAACTATCTAAGTACACAAACGATTGTAATGTACAATCGTATTTTCATTTGTAAAATATTGTAGTTGAGCTATTAAAAAAAACGTGTGGACTAGAACGAAAGACAGTACTCGGAATGTTTCAGTATAGCAAATCAACTCTTTTCATCAATTGTCGATGAAATATAAATCAATAGCATGAAACAAACATAATAAAGAGTATAAAATTACTGTGTAAGTAATTAATTAGTGATATTAGATGAGAAGATTCAACATCCACTAAATATCAAGAGTGTTAACCATCCAAGGGTGGCCCTAGATACACCATTGTCACTTCAGTATTACCATAAACTGCAGAAACCGACGGATACAGTTTTTTATCAGGTAAACCTCGAAAGGCCACACCCAAGAACTCATAATTTCTCTCGAAAGACAGCGTATGATTATCACAATCCAGAATAACCCGAATTTTTTCACCGACCTGCGCAATTAAACGACAATTAATCAAATATTCTGTCAGAAATTTGTGTTTTTTTCAGGTGATCAAATTTACCTGGTACTTTGGGGCATTATTTAGCAGTGGATAATTGCCCTGGATGTCGCTATTGTGCAGGAGAAGATTGTCAACGAGGTTCCAGCCCCAGGAGTGGTCGTCAGACCCGAGTAGAGCGACATAACCCGAGCACAAGAGGGCTGCCTCCTTTGTGGCAATTCCTATTACCGCTACTGTGCCTAGAGGACCTTCCCAAATGATTTCCCAGACGTGGCGACCATGTCGGAATCCAATTTTACCTCGACAAGCATCTGTACTCTGTGCCACAGGATTCCTACAAAGGAAAATGAGGGTTAATCAATCAGAAATTTGATAAATTCAGGTTTTAAAGACTCACCTGTGTAGCGTAAAACCATTGGGTTTAATGTAAACATTTCTAGAACAGTCATTGGGGTTCCAAGCATGATAATATGCTCGTAATTTTTCTTTGTATGTAGGAACAGATGATAGCAAATCTGAACTTAGTGCTTCAGGTGCTAATTTTCGGACACAATGTATTCGCCACACATAATTGTTCTCATCATTTAATATTTCTTGCCACGATTTACAAACTAATGAACAATTTCGAAGTGTATGAAGATCTAAATATGAAAAAATCACTTCTAAAATATGATCGCACATTGTTTGTACTATATTGTCCATTTTGCCGGTCATAGCCCCCCGATCAAACCCAGTTGAAAAAACGGAAAAATACACAAAGGCTGTAAAGTGTGTTACAGTCAGCTGATTGATGTTAATGACGATTTTCAATTGAAAACCCGTTTTCCATAATCTTTGCCCTACTACTAGAAATCAAGCCCGACAAATTACCTCCATGTTTACCCTGTTTTACCCTTCGATGCTCTGTTTTATCGCACGAGCAAAAAAAATATTCCCCCAGCGACACAAAAATTTCAACATAACAGTTGAAAGGAAAAAAAAAAATTATTTTTTCAAGGTCATAATGTATCGGAAATGAAAATATAAAATATTTTTCTAATCCATCTGATGGTGATATGACCATTTTGGATGGAAAAATATCAGGGACATGATTTTGGTCTGCACTTGATGCGACCTGTTACATACACACAGCTATTTATATTTTCAATGATTTATAGGGGCTATAAAAAAATACTTAAATATTTAAATGCAAATCAAAACAGTCGTGGCCAAAGATAAAAATTGCGTTATGTAAACAGTGGTTCGTTAAAACGAGTATTTTTGACGCAGTTTAGTTAAAAAATTTACAAGGTGGTTTTTAGACTAAACATAAACTTTTGACTTAATAAATTCATAATTAGTTGGATATCTTATCAAGAGTGCAGTGAATAAATTACATTGATGAGCTCAACTGCATTGAAGTTAAATAGCTTGAACCGTCATCTCCATAAATTATTGAGCGATAATTCTAATATAATAATTATGGCTTTGTGTTAAGGCCATTGTCGAACTGATTTCAATAACATCTCACAAATATGACAACATAATTTTGCGTCATCCATAATATAGTAAAAATATTAAATAACCTTGATGACGAGTAAAATGCCATCGAAAAATCCTGATATCGCAGTGCAATCTCGTTTTTTGGGGAATAAAAAAAATTTTTTTCTCAATAAATTCCGTCAGAGTTTATCCAGATATCAAGAAAAAAATAAAACCCCTCTTTTTTTTTATTGTCAAACTTGATTTGATTCGAATTATCGACTTTTTTTGTCGATTGATAATTTAAATAATTCGAAAATCGAGTAAAAAAGACGTCATTTACCTTGAACAATTTATATCAGTTGCATTCTTGAACTTTTAAGGCCTGATAAAATGACTGATGATGGTAGGATTTAATTAAGTAAGCGAATAATGCTCGTATAAAAAGAGGAGATCAAAGTGTTATTGCACTTATACTGAGCTTCAAGTTGCATATTGATACGTTTGTGAGCTTCAAACTCAACAAAATGGCTGGTCCAACCAAAATGACGATCTTTTTCTGGTTTTTCGCATTCGCAATGGTGGTCATCACCACGTCAGAGGCGAGCTGGGTGCCTGTAGAGCCTTGCGACCATGTCTGCAGCAGAATTCACTCCGAGCAGGAGGAGTGCTGTCTAGCCCATGGCTACCATGCTTGGGCCAATTGCTCCGATGGACGAATGTGGTGCTTCGAGTAGTAATTTTTCGGACTCGAGCCCGAAAATACAATTCATGCAACATGATTAAAGCTACGCAAATTTGTATACATATCACTCTAAACATAAAATAATGTAATAAAAAAATGTAATAAGACTATAGGCATACTCTTAATATATTCTACCATATCCATCAAACCTTTTTCTGAGATTTTTTATTTGATTCAGCCGTTGATGAGAAAAAATGGAGGTTAGCCGGTACGCAGTGGCCTCGACAATATATGGAAATTTCGAAGAAATCCCAGGAAAACTAGCACTTACCTTGTCAGTAAGGCTCGCCAGATATACGCCAAGCAGCTACAAGCACTATTTACAATGCTAATTCGATGATACATGTTGTTAAATTGGCAATAAACAAATTATCACATGTGACTTATTCCACAGCACGATAGGCACACACTAACGTCGTGTTAATTCACCGATAATAAGCGATTTGAAACAAATACTTGCGCTTAAAACTTTTGTTTTTATCCTATTTTCATAACAAATTCATAATTTTCAAGGTTTTTTTGTGTTTATTCATTGTTATATTCACTTTTGCACTGCACTGAACCCACAAACATGACGAGATGACGACATCTTGAATTTACACCCGCCTCTCTGTGGCATCCACAAGATGGCGGCAAAATTTGAATTTGGGTATCATAAACGTTTCGCAGGGGGCGTATTAGCTGCATTACAAAATTATAAAATTTATGAAAAAATAAATAAATAAATAAAAAATAATTACAATATTAATTTATAAATTATTAATGTAGTAAATTAATTACTGCATAATTTTAAGTTTTTTCCTGCAAATAGAATTAAATTATCGATGAATCAGCAATATGTTTGTGATTGAAATAATTATTATTTCATTTTATCAAGGATTAAAGAGCATGAGGAAAATTTTATTGAAAAAAATTATTTTTTCTTGATAAGTTCTTTAAATTATTTTTTTCTAACTTATTTTTATAAATATAATACTGTCCTCGTCCATCACAAGAGTTTTTTCCTTTTTCCCAACAGGAGTCATATATAAATTAGGCGAAAAAACCGGCAATTTGAGGGATTAATAATTCTTTAAATATATCATCTCATTTTATCAAAGATCAGAGAGCATTGAGAAAGTTTTATTTATTGACGAAAAATATTTTTGCTTGATAACGTCTTGGAAAGATATCTTGCAACTTGTATTTATAATGAATATTCAATAAATATCTTTATTTATGTCTCTATTTTTTCCATAAATATAAATTTAATCTTACTGGTCCATCACAAGAGTATTTTCCTCAACAGAACTCGCGTATAAATAGGCCAGAAAGCCGGCAGCATTCATTACAGTTGATTCAGCTCTATCCGATACATCGTTAATCGATAAAAATTAGTAATCATCTCTGACGACAATGGCAGCTTCAATGAAGATTGTGTTTTTGCTATTCCTCGTGGCGTTTGCCTTTATCGCCGTCGTCGAGGCCGACTGGAACCGTGTGTCTCCCTGTGACGAGGTCTGCGATCGCCCTGAGTCGCAGCAGAGGGAGTGCTGTAGGGCTCACGGCAACAGCCCAGATTACGCACGCTGTTCCTACGGACGAATGATGTGCTGGCGTTAATTTCGCTAACAACATTGGCTCTCGAATCACACTGGCGACGAAAATCTCCTTTTAATCATTCTGTTATACTCAATATATTAAAAATTATTTTATGAGCATCGGCCATCTTTCAATTGTTTTACCTTGTACACCCAATCTGCAGGATTATGATAACTCGTTGGAAGTATTATTTTATCAAGGACCATTATAAAAATTTCACTGAAGAAAAATATATATATATTTTTTTGATAATTTCAATGAAGAACTTTCCAGAGACCGATTTTTATAATTATTATTCAAGCAATGCCCATATTTTTTCCATAAATAAATATAATAATCCTATATTGATCCATCACAAAAGTATTTTCTTTTCCTCAACAGGAGTCATATATAAATAGGTCGGAAAACCGGCAGTGTTCATTACAGTTAATTGAGCTTTATACGACACATCGCTAATCCATACAAATCAGTAAACAATGGCAGCTTCAATGAAAATCGCATTTTTCTTGTTCCTGGTGGCGTTTGCGGTCATCAGCATCGCCGAGGCGGATTGGGACCATGTGGCACCCTGCGACCAGATCTGCAATATCATCGACACGCAGCAAAGAGAGTGTTGTAGGGCCCACGGCTATGCAGATTACGCGAGCTGTTTCAACGGACGAATGATGTGTTGGCGTTAATTCCGAATGTTGACATCGAAAATCTGTTTTTAATTTTTCTACATATATATACTCTGTCATATACCAAATATGTTTTTTTATGTACACCCAAAATTTGCGGGATTAATAACTGTGTGGATATCTTATCTCATCTTAACAAGGACCCGAGAGCATATTATAAAAACTTTATTGAAGAAAAATATTTTTTCTTGATAACTTCTTAGAAAGATATTCTCGTGACCTGTTTTTATAATCATTATTGAAGCAACGTCGTGATTTACTTCCATATTTTTACCATAAATAAATATAATATTTTACTGTTACATGACAAGAGTATTTTCCTCAATACGAGTCGTATAAATAAGCGAAAAAACCGGCATTGTACATTATACAGTTGACTGAGTCTTACGATACATCGCTAATCAATACAAATCAGTAAACAACTTTTCTGACAACAATGGCAGCTTCAATGAAAATTGTGTTTTTCTTGTTCCTGGTGGCGTTCGCCTTCGTCAGCACCGCCGAAGCCCAGTGGGTCCGTGTGCCAGCCTGCGACCAGGTCTGCAGTCGCAGCGCGCCGGAGCGGAGCGAGTGCTGTAGGGCCCACGGCTACACCCCAGATCAAGCCAGTTGTGCCTGGGGACAAATGAGTTGCCGGCATTAATTTTTCTCCAGCGGCTCCTGAATAATATTGACATCTGAAATCTGTTTTTAATCATTCTATACTGTTACACTAAATATATCTATATTGAAAATTATATTTCTTGAACCCACACACCATCTTTCAATTATTCGATCCTGTACACTCAATTTGCGGGATTAATAAATCTTTAGATATATTATTTTATCAACCAGAGAGCATTAGAAATATTTTTTTATTATACGTCAATGGAAAATTTGCTTTTTTTACTCTGTTTAGCGGGGTAAAAGTGACACATTCTATCCCAAGGCTGAAAGAATGTAAATGCGCTTTTGTTGTGATGTTGCGTCATTTGTTCTATCAACCGGACTAAAATTCGTCAATTTTAACCCCTAAATAGACTAGAAAAAAATCGAATGTTCTCATGGACTTTTGATGAAAAGGTGTATGATGTGCACCCCAAGAAAATACTATTGATAATTGTGAGCTATTTTTATAATTATTATTAAAGCAATGTCTTTACTATATTTTTTCGATAAATAAATATGACCCTACTGGTCCATTACAAGAGTGTTTTCCTCAACAGGAGTCACATATATAAACAGGCGAGAAAAGCGGCAGCGTTCATTACCGTTGATTGCGCTCTATATATCGCTAATCGATACAAATCAGTAAACAACTTCTCCTCTTATACGACAATGGTAGCTTCAATGAAAATCGCATTGTTCTTGTTCCTTGTGGCGTTCGCCTTCATCAGCATCGCCGAGGCCCGTTGGAACCGTCTGGCACTCTGCAATCGCATCGAAACGCAGCAGAGAGAGTGCTGTAGGGCCCAGGGCTATATGCAGATAACGCCCGCTGTTTCAACGGCCAAATGTTGTGCTGGCATTAATTTCGCTTCCAACATTGACTATCGCGAATCACTATGTGCTATTATACTAAATACATTGAGAATGATTTTATGAACATTGGCCATTTTTCAATTATTTAATCCTGTACACCCAATTTTCAGGATTAATAAGTCGTTAAATATATTATTTTATCAAGAATTAATGAAAAATATATATTTTCTTGATAATATATTTCAAGGAAGAATATTCTTGTGACCTATTTTTATAATCATTATTAAAACAATGTTTTTATTCACACCCATATTTTTACCATAAATAAATATAAAATTATACCGTTACATCACATTTTCCTCAACGGGAGTCATATAAATAGGTGAAAAAAACCGGCAGTGTTCATTATATAGTTGACTACTGAGTTTTACGGAATATCGCTAATTCATACAAATCAGTTTAAACAATGGCAGCTACAATGAAGATTGTGTTTTTCTTGTTCCTGGTGGCGTTCGCCTTTATCAGCACCGCCGAAGCCGGTTGGGAACGTGTGGCTCCCTGTGATCAGGTCTGCGATCGCATTGCGCCGGAGCAGAGGGAGTGCTGTAGGGCCCACGACTACAACCCAAATTACGCCAGTTGTTCCTACGGAGAAATGAGTTGCTGGCGACCTTAGTAATTCCAACATTGGCTCTTGAATAACATTGGCAACGAAAATCTGTTTTTAATCATTCTACTGTTATATTGAATATATATATATATTGAAAATGATTTCATGGCTATAGTCCAATTTTTTTGTTCTGTGCTTTCAATTTGCGGGATTAACCCCTCGGTTAATTTAATTTCTGAATGAAAACTGTCATAACATTCATGGCTATTAGGGTTTTTCAAATTTTTTACATCGGTTTATGTTTGGGAAGTGTGTTTTTTGATGTGGAATCGCGGGTCTTATTTTGAATTAGTTCGTTTTCGTGCCGCGGCATGCCTCAAGGCGCCACCAGACGGACGCGTAAAAATTCCGACATTCCAAGTGTTTGCGACGCGACCAACTGTCTGCAGTGTATACAAACATGGAGCAGTTGAATATCTGAAAGCGGTAGCGATTGCGCGATTTTAATTTGGCCTCAGTCGTTGAGATATAAAGATGAGATAGATAGTAGGTAAAAATGTGTGACACAAGAGTGCGCCAATTTGCGGGGTATGCGTGCGCGCATTTCCCTCTGCGCAGGCGAGATTCGCGCGACTCGAATTGCGAACAATATGACAGATCCAAGTCAGATGGGGGCTGCAGCAGAGTTGGTATGTTACAATTTTGCTCGTCGTTTCAAGAAAATCGATTATTTTGCTATTAATCTACTGCTTTCGTTACACAATGCCTGTTGAAAAACCTACGCAACATGCCCAGAGGAAAAGGTCTCTAATTATATTACCACAAAATCTCATTTTATCTCAATTATTTGTCTGTCAATAAGAGAGCACTTGAAATATATTCACACAAAATTCAAGCTTCACTCTGACTCATAAATAACACCCTATGTTTCTTTCTATTAACAGATAATGAGTCTTGAGAAAAAAAATTCTTGCTCGTGAAATTTTTCGTTAGTCCGTGCTCTTTTTTATTTTTAGATAAAAGTGCGTGGGTTAGAGAATAAAAATCAATTCTCACAATTATAGTGCGTGTGTGTGTGTGTGGAGTCAGATATAATTTTTTTAGACTATTGAATATTATTTTATTTTTACTTTATTCACAGATATTTCGAAAAATGTGCTTGGCACAATTATCCAGTGATGTTGGATCTCCTTTAGGAAATTGGAGACGAAAGAAGAGCAAGTATGCAGCTCAATAGCATGGAGAGTGAGAGAAATCCTGTTCACCTGGCCATCTCATTTAAGAAGTTGTGCATCGTCACGGCCTGTCTGCCCCTGGTGACCTTATTGATCTGTTTTGTCACTGCGTATATCTACCAGCAGGATGATATTCATGAGACACATTGCCGAGTGAGCTTTTGAAAAATTAAATAGGCACCTCTTTCAGAGGGAAAACAAAAATTCATGACAATTTGGTTTCTTTTTTTTTTAGGTTTACAACGTTCTTCCATCGATATCAGCCATCACAGGAGTTTCACCGCAGCGATATTTGTGGCGTGTAATCATAGCTCTGCACATTGGGCCACGTCTAGTGATTGCCACGGTCTATCACTCGTTTTATCGTAAAATTCTTCAGGCGCTTGATAACCTGCCAACAAAAATTCTTGGATCTCGATTGTTAAATCTGTGTTTCTGGCTTAATATCGCTGAAATAGCCGCTCTCTGCGGAGTTACATACATCTCTAACCGAGAAAATTACTGTGAGTATAGTGTGCAAACGCAATCGCTTATCTGTGTGAGGCCTTGTTGCACGATTAGAGCTACCATGATAACGCTGCTGTCATTGGTATAAAGCTACTAAATCCTATTAGCTCTCATTGTTGTGACACTCTTATATCATACATCAAGCTTGCAGATTAAACAGTTAAGAGTATTCAGTGGAGAACGATAGAGCAATCGAAGGGTTGCGTCGTTCACTGCAAATATCTCGAGAACGCTTAAATCTATGAAATTTTTCTATTCCATCTTTTTTATAGCCAGTAAAATTCTCTTAAAAAATGTATTTCTGTCAAAATCTCGTAACTAGTATGGTTTTTGAGATATTTAAATTAATGACTCACAGCCATGATAAACGCGATGGGGCAGCAGCATGGTTACTTGAAATATATTGCCTTTTTGTAATTTTCAGATGCTCATGAGAAGATTTTCATAATGTTCATGGTAAGCTCCCTTACGTACATGCTGGTAGCAGTGAAATTAGGCCGCTTGATAACACCAAACGCACAAAGTCTGCATTACAAGCAGATTCTCTTTGCTACAAGTTTGGTCAGCACTGTTGGCCTTATCATATTTTTCCTGAAACACCGGCTGCTCTGCCATGATCTGGGTAAGTCGTTTAAAAATATCCTAAATAACTTGTAAAAAATAATTTTAATCACGTATTTAATTGTACACAGCATTTAGCTGGTTCTCGCTCTGTGAATACATAATCGCATCCGCGAATATGGGTTTCCACGTGACAGTAATCTTGGATTTTCCCAAGGAGAAACTCTTTGTTGGTTATGTACCACCTGTCAAGTCAGATTAATTTTTTCGTCATCCTAAGAGTGTCTAGGGTCTTGTTATACTGTTGTAGATGCTTACAACACACTATTTGGGTCAATTACTCGGTCGGAAACTCGCCAAGACATGATTGAGAAAATTTATTATGACATTAGGCACTTGACGGATGATTCAGGCGATAAAGCTTTTTATTGTTACGAATATTCATACAGATTTATCCGTGATAATGGACTGAGAATGAGAGAAATCTAGTCGATTTACTTGTGCAGTCTAGTCGGACACGGTTTTAATTGAGTTTAAGGATAATATAAAGACATTTGAATATCATTAATGAATAGATTGAGAGTGTGGGAGCTGCATTTAATCCGATTTATCACACAATTCTGTGGAAAGCAATCTCGTAGAATGCATTTTTCTTTCGTTCAACTGACTTTACTGTATCAAGTCGTTGTTATACATGTTTTATTCGATCATGTATAAATATTAGAGATTATTTATCTTTGGAGATTGTACATTTGGAAGATAAAAATTAGGAAATGAATTTTTTTTTTTTTCAAGAGAAAATTCGAATATCGCCGTGCAATATTTGAGAAATACGTTAGAAAATTATGTTCTTTCTCTAGTTTATTATGATGGTAAAGTTTACGTACGTTTCAAAATTAATTAACAACTACTAGTAAATAAAATTGTAATTCATAAGTGTTAAGAAATTATATAGTTAAGCTACAATATACGTTTTCCACACTCCACATTGCTAAAGTGGACAAAAAAAAAAAAATTATTTTACTTTGCGAAATATCGTAGACACCAGTGAAGTATCAGTTAATATTGCAGAAATAATTTTTTTTTGCATAAGATTCTTTTTCTAGGTGTAAATTTTACCTATTAAAAAAATCTTGTGATATCTTTACAAAAATATCTTTCTTTTTTTTGCTCTGAAAATTTTTTTTTTTCAGTTTATATAATAATTATTATTCTCCGCTGCCTATACTAGTTATTAAAATGAGCAAATATTCCTCTACCGTTGTCTACAGATTCTCTCAAAGTAATACTTTTAAGGGAGTATTCTCATTAATCGCGCAAAAATACACATTTTTTCCTGGAATTTGATTTTATATTATGCACGCACTGAATTAGTTGGTTATAGCCACGATTTCTGGTGCTGTAATTATTTTTAAATGAAAAATCAAACGTAATTTTGTTCAGAAAAAATGCCGTTGCGACTAGGATTTCTTTTAGAAATAGTTGATAGAAAAAAATTGTAGCGCGTTAGAAGCAAAAAATTGACTTTTTGCGTTGAAAAAATAGAAAATATGAATTAAAAAATCCTTGCATATCTGATGGAGGGTTAAATAATTGATTTTTTAAACATGAGAATACTTCCCTAATAAGATTAGACGTAAAAAGTGGTTATTTTACCGGCTCTATCGGGTCTCATTGCGTGCCAAGTGAATGGAAAAAACTCTTTGACATCTTGCTTAGTACGTTATAGTTTATTACCAGAGCTCGCTTAGTTATTAATTATTATAATCACAACGCTTCTTAGTGATGCTCATGTGCCAGTAATTAAATACCAAAAAAAAAATAATTTTTTTTTTAGCTATAACCGTATAAATTATTTAAGCTTTGAGTATTTTATTTATTTAGCGATGAGACACAAATTTACGAGTGTTCAAGAGCGAAAACGAATGTGTGTTTTAAAGGCTGATTATCAGTATATGCAGCCAAACGATGGGGAAAAAAATGAAAACATATCGGTCACAAGAGCCAATAAATTTCCCGAATATTTTTAATTAATTTCTCAATTTTACGCAATTTCCGTTGATGGTTTTTTTCATTATACGGAAAAAAATAAGTAAATAAAAGGGAAATGTGTGAAGGATGGAAAAAAATGTTGACTGAATGAAAAGCGATGAAAAATTCGATTTAAAGTATTTTTTTTATGGTGCAAATTACAGCAGTGCTGTGAATTAATTTTTCAGAATTTTTTTTTAATATATGGGAGATGAATGTCTTTCAATGACAGTATGAATGATGAGCAATGTAAAATCGTACAATTATTCCGAAATAAAATTCGACAAGTATTAAAAAAAAATTTTCAATTCATTAAATCATAAAAATAAATGCATACATTCATTTTATAATCAAATAATTCAACTTTTTAGACAGAAAAACACAATTTTTATTTATTATATTAATTTTATTTATGTTACAACGAAAAAAAAATGCTTTTTCAATTTTTTCATTCATTTTTCACGCTTTAAACAATACATTTTCATCGTTAAAAATAATTTAAAATCATTAATATTAGCTATTATTTAAAAAACAATTTTGTTTCTTCCACAGAAAAAAATTGTTTTTCTATGAAATTCGAGTTTGCAAGCGTATTATTGATTAATATCAGCGTAAATTATGGTTAAATATTAAGAAATAATTGTAAATCGTTGGGAAAAAATTACTTTTAATTTTTCTAAGCGTAGAATATTTGAAATTAAGTTCGCACGGATGAAATGCAAAAAAAAAAATAGGGTATATGGAGAAAAAGGAAATAAGACTGCGGATTTTCTCAACTGTATTACAATGTCATCTTCCTGGCTATATCCAACTAAATAATAATATCTGTAGCTTCGAGATCCGGACATTCCGGATGAAAAGAATTTGATGGGAATGCGCCCCGTGCGATCCTGACGGTATATTCCGAGTGAAATCCTCCCACAATTCCACCCGGCTTCCTGCAAGCGCGAATACTTATACCCCAACGTACCTCGCCCGAACCCCATCGGTTACTCGTCTTCTCGTTCGTTGCTGGTATATAGATACACAAGGAATTTTCAAATGCGTTATCCGCGAGGCGACGACACGATATTTTCATTCCTGGCATGCGAGGTAAATCTCAACCCCAACGAAGCTTTGAATTCTCACACTATTATACCACCCCCCGCATCTAATCCGCCAGCACTCAAAAAAAAAAACGTCATTTTTCCGTACAATCCCCGTAATAAAATTCCAACAAAATGGAAATTACAATTCATCGCGAATTGTAATATTTTTTTTTTTTTAAACTTAAATTTCTTGAAGAAAAACACGTTAGTTACATCTAACAACATTTACTTTACCAGCAGTCGGTATTTACTTCACTCGAGGCAAAGAAGAAATCAAAACACGAATTAAAATGACTTTTATAAAGTAAAAAAAAATTTTTTTCTTAACAAATGTCATGAAATAGAATTTTTTTCCATCAAAAAAAAATTTTTTTTTATTCTAAAAAATTTTTTATTGAGTAATTAACTGAAATATTATTTTTAGTTAAACATTTAAAACGTGGAAAAACTTTTTTTTTTTAATTAAATATGGAATTTTTTGGTATTGGGAAAAATTCGATAGGAGTTGATATAGATTTATAGTGCGATATACCTTGCAATTTTTAACCCCTTTGTTTGGCGAACGGGGTTGCAAGTGGACGTCAATTATGAGAGTTAATCGAATGGATACGATGAGATTAAGATGCTCATTGAATTTTATTGGCATCATGATTTCGCTGGCACGAGGAATTGGGAGAGTAATGGCATTGAGTGCGGGATTCCCGGAACTCTCCTAATATCGACGATCTAATGGCGTCTATACGTTGCGCTTCATCATTCCAATTAAAGCCTGTTTGCTCTGTACTCTCAAGAGTCCTCGACTTTCAACAAAAATTTTCCCCTTTGCTTACTCTACGTTAAATCTACTTTTTTTTTTGTTTATTGTCTGAAAAATTTTGTTTTCAACATTTTACAAAGTCTAAAATGCGGAATTTGAGAGAAAATTGACAGAATGTGGTTAAAGAGTGAATTTGGGAAAATTCGATTGAGGAAAAAAAAATTTTTTTTTTTTTTTTGTGAAATTTTCAAAGGGGCACGTATACCCCTTGCGTTTTTGTGAATTTTGCAGTTTTTTGCTGATAACTCGATAACTATGCAAGATAACGAAAAATATTATTAGAGTAAATTAATAGAAATTTTTATCCCCTACAAAAAATGTAGAGTAATATTTTTTGATATTTCACCCCATTTTCGAGATATTTTTAAAAATCAAATTTTCAAAAAATCAATAATATTTCAAAAACTGAGAGAGATACAAAAAATTTTATTCAAGATTTTTTGTGGGAAATTGAGCTCTTGTTAATTTTATCTCAGCAATATTTCCCGCTACCTCGCTTATCTCACGAGTTATCAGCAAAAAACAAGAAAAAATCCTAAAAACCGCCGAAATCCTTCAGAAAATTTCTAAAAAAAAAATTTTTTTTTATCTCGACTACTCGTCTCAAAACTCATTGTAGGTACCAATTAAATATTTTTTCCAACTAGTACTATTATTTTTAATAGATTTTTCAACCAAATGTGCAAGGAATAAATTTCTTCAAGTTGCGTTAAATCGATTTAGCTGCGTAAAAAAATCATTAAATAAACAAAAAATATATTAATAGCAAGAGGGTATGAATGCAGTGTTTGATGCGTATTTGTGTGGTGCGTCAGGTGAGGAGAAATAAAAGGTAGTAGCGACGAGGTCGAGTATATAAGGCGCTGCTCTGCGAAAATTTCTTGTGCAGGAGGAGTCAGGTGCCTCGTGGGCTCTCCTGTGTGTCGATGAACTTGCTCGCCTCGTTCTTGCTCGAGGTTTATTCTCAGTATATAACCCCCGAGAGCTCGCCATTGAATGCAAAGCAAGCGACATTGCATAATGGGAAATGGCTACGGAAAATTGCGACATATCTGATGGACTTGAGAGACTTGCCCCCAGGATTATTCCAATTAAAAATTTTCCTTCAATGCATCCACTCAATCATAAACCATTGCAATATCCAACTAATCCAACAGAAAATTTTTGCTCTGGCTGTACGCTCCCGCAGTCACATCTACATGTATAACGGATCCTCACTGACAGACCTACACTAAAAAAAAAAATGAGGAAAAAAAAAAAACAAGTTCTGAACGCACAATGGGCCATAAAAAATTTTTAATTCAGTATTTGGTCAGACATGCAAAAATAATCTATAATTTTTTTTTGTTCTCAAGTTTTTTAAAAAGATATTTCAAATGAAATTGACCCAATTTTCTCAACTAGTTCCATTAAACTGAGTAGATTATTAGAGGCAAATTGTGCTAGGTCGTATATACACACCTGAAATTGCAATTAACCCAACGACTGGAATTTTCGAGGGGCGGAAAACGATGCCGAAAAGGTCAGGCGATAGTTTTAAATACCCGTGACCCGAAACAGTAGTTGAAAATCGCACTATTGTGACTGATGATGCCATTAGAAAAAGCCAAAAATCTCATTAACTGCTGTTATACTACGTTTTTGCAGTGTTATTAGGATATAATATAGTAAACACCAGTATAGGGATACAGTAGCTTAAGTTGAAAAAAGGAAAGTTAACTGAAAATTCAGCTGTTTCCAAGAATAAATCAATATTTCTTCCTTTCATTGTGAGATTTTCTCTGTCACTCTCTCGAGGCAGCTCACTGGGTCAGTTACCCTTGTATGAGTCCCCGTATATATTCCACCACTCTCCTTGGTGGCCACCAGGAAGCATACAAACATGAGATCTCGTAAGATACAGTCTATACAGAAAAAATTGGTATATTCACAAAACCCTGTATAAATCAAAAACCTCAAGTTTGCGAAAAAATTTTTATTTACATAAAAGATGGGGAATTTAATAAGCTACAAAAATTGAAAATAAACCGAGATACGCGATATCCCGTGAAAATGGCGTCAATTAAACAATAAAAGTTCTTATGAATAATTTATATATACAGTATTAATTAATGCTGTATAGTCTTAAATTCTGTAGGTCTTAAGTATTTCTAGCTGAAAATTTTTTTTTTTATTGCAGATAATGAATAAAAATCAGAGAAGTATGAAAATCAACAAGTGCCCCATCGAACCGAAACGCGATGCAAGCCAGTGTGTTGGCAAGTCGCGGCGGCCTCCCCATACGTGCGTGGCGCGACTGACCGTTGTGAGTGGTGGGAGAAGTTGGCGGATGGGTGAGGTGGTAGGGGAAGACAGCAGGAGCGGCGGGGCGAGAGGGTAAAGTGCGGCTCGGATGGAGTCGGTCGACCTCGGCGAGTGTCGGCTTCTGGTTTCTCCCGCGGCCGCTCGGTGTCAGCGTGTGCGCAGACCGGCTGCGCAGCAGGCGTGTGCGTTGTCTAGATTCTTTGTGCCATTCCTGGCATACCAAAGACCGAGTAACTCTTCATATTTACGGACCAAATACCGTCTGAATTTCGTGAAAACCGGCGGCTCATCACGTCATCTCGCCACTGTGGTAAGTACTAAACACAAATCTAAAATGTTTATGAAGCAGAGTCAATGGCTGGTCCATGAAAACACGTCGTGAAAAAAACAAAACCCAAAGGGGAATATTATTTGTGTGTGCGTGGCTCTCTGTGCCGTTGTGTAAAACGTAATCCGCGCGCGCGGCTAATGCCATCGTCGTCGTCGTCAATTTCCCACACTCTTAGCAACCTCAGTGCTCAAATCCACTAGATCCAGGCTTTATTGTGAGGAGTGAGACTGTTGATTGTGTTGGAATAACGTCAGAGTTGGGGGGAAAAATAAAACAGAGTGGCAGTATATAGGTTTTGTGCGTTTACGGGGGCTTTCCAATCGATAAAATGCCACGAAAAAACTACGTGCGACGGACAAAACGGTCGTGCACGAGACTCGTGGTTTTCTCGCGGCGTCCACGAGCAACTTGGTGATAATATATGGTGAATTATTGATCGAGCGGCGTGGTGGAAAGGTAGCAGCAGTAGTAGTGAGCGAGAGAGAGACAGTGCGAGGCGAGGGAGCGAGACAGAGGGTGCGAGACAGCCCACACAGAGCGCGAGCCGTTGTGCGAGCGAGCGGGTTAGTTTCGCGCGCGCTCTTTGCCAAGAGAGAAAGACACGCAAAGGCCCACTACTACTACTACTGCTGCCAACGACCACGACGACACACAGAGGCAGACACAAAGAGGGAGGGAGAAAAAAAACCTCGTTCTGAGGAATATCCGGCGCGTTTTGTTTATGAAAAGTCGTGTGCCCGTGGGACGATCGTCGCGCGCGCGCGTCCATCGGACGCAATTTTTATCCACATTTGTTTATTCTTTTCGCCCCTGTGTTTGTGTGTCCTCGTGGATTATAACACTGGTGTCATGATTTCGCGCGGTCATGCCGCGGCTTTGCGACGCCTCTGGCAATCTCCAAAATCATCGTACGCGAGTAGTGTGTTAATTTTCTCGTTTTACAGTAATTACTCGGCCTAAAGTGTCGTTTGAGTGCTATCAGTGCCTCTGAGTGCAGTTTAATTTGTTATCTCAAAGGGAATTACGTCGATATTACGTTTTTTTTTTTTTTTTCTCTCTGATTTTCGGCTGTCTTCTAGAAGACGTGCTACACACTTGGCGCGCTTTTGTGGAACTTTTTAACCGCGACGCGCAGAAAAGCCCCATTGTCCCGCGACTTGGATGGATACTGTGCATTATTTTTGGAGTGAGTTGATTTATTTTTTATTATATATTAGTGTGGACAATGAGCTAACCTCTACTACCCAGTAGTAGTTGGATATATATTTGTACACGTGTTTTTTTGCATGAAAAATCCGAATAACTCGATAAATACGAAAAATTTTGAAAAAATGTATAGAACTTAATTTATAGAGAAAATAAGGAGAAATATTTTTTCCAAATGAAATTTTTCTCTAGCACTTACTGTTATCAAGTTATAGGAAAAAATATCTCATAAATTTGAGGTTAGGATTCATTGACATCAATCTTTTGTTGATTTATTGAAAATATCAGATGGATTTAAGGGGTTAGGGCATGAAAATATTCATTGAAATCACGGTGCTTTTCTACAAGCTAAAATTGTCGATATTTTGTGGATAAAAAAAGTATTTAATCGTCGGTTTTGATGCTTTGTGGGTTATTCGTGCTTGCAGAAAAGGTTTGTGTAATGCTTCTACAGACACACACTTGATCGGGGGATTTTATTTTTGCGTAGGACGATGTGTGTGAGCAAATTTTGCAATGGTACGATGACTACATCGACTATTGTTCCATTGAAAAATTCGACAGACATGCAGGAATTAGTTTGTTGTTGTGTGTCGTATTTTTTTATCTTGCTATGTACACGATTGTTTCAATTACAATCTATCAAAGCATTTTATCTCTCGTCACTTACTATCAAATTTGTTCATTTATTTGAAAAATATATCAGTCAGGATCATTCTTCATCGTGAATATGCGGCCATCACTTTGGTTTATCGCAGGAGTATAATTCCATCTGGCTGTTGCATAAATTCAATCGCATGTGTTATATCGTTTGCTACAACAATCCGTGAGGCATATGTACGTAGCAAGTAATATACTACATTTAGCTCTATTGAATTTTCTCTCCCAGACACGACAAATATAACTTTTGTCAATCGCATACGTGTTCGCATGACAATAAAACACTTGGTAAATGATCTGTGGATCAAATCTGAGACAAGTGTGTGTCTTGCTGCTGCTGCTGGGGGAATCTATTATTGAATTTCTATTGCACTCTGTGTCTGTCTTTTAGCAAAACCAGATGAAAAATCCCCTCGACACATAATATGACCTCGCTTCACTCTATAGCGGATACAAATTCTCTTGTTTTATATTTTTTTCTCGTTCCTTCTACGCCTGATGAATATTTTTCAGTATTATATCCAGCCCTATACGCATTTTGACTACATAATATTTACAAATAAATATAGCTTGTATTTTTTTTAACACAGATTTTTTGTATTTGCGCGTTTTGGTTATTAATGAATTTGGGTAATTTCGCATTTAGAATAGTATTTGCAAAAAGAAGCTTATAAAGACCCAATTTTTTTTTGGTTATTAATTTTTTAGAGTATTTATATTGAGGTTAAAAAACATTTTTACTTGGATTTGTTGTTGAAAAAAATTTAATTTAGTGATTTTTTTCATGTCAAGTTGATTTTAAACAGAATTTTCGTGTTTAGAGGAGGGAAATTATGTGAAAATATTACTTGATTAAAAAAATTCTAGTCTATCAGCTAGAGGGTATTATTATAAAGAGATTAAACTTAAACTTTTAAAAATCGGTAGTTTAGTTTTTTAGTTATCGTGGCTACAAACTCAAAAAACAGATATTATAGAGTCAGGAAAAAAAAAACCAAGTTCTAAGATTTGAATTAAAAAATTATTTTAAAGAGAAAAATCGAGTGTTGATGAACGTTTACACGTAATTTAAACCGTATCATTGGCTTTTAGGAAATGTGTATATTTTTTGTTGATTTAATATCTTATCTCTGCATTGAATTTATTTCCTGTAAACTTGATAATCAAAATTACCATCAGTATTTGTATTTTAATTGTTTCAAAATAACAATTGACGTTCAAGTCTAAAGCTCTTTTGATTAAAAATCAAGATAATTGCTAATTATGCAATATAAATCTAGAATTCTTTAAGCAGTTTTGATATTTTTTTTCTATTGTAATTCTAACTTGCAATTGTCTTCATCCTTTGAATTTTCCGTTTGTGTGAACCTCAAGATTGTATTTCACTCATTGCGACAGTTCTTGGAGTCATTAAGCCACCCTTCTTGCTGATATAAATAGAGTAACATCGGACACATTTGTGCGCCTTGTGCCGCGCGTCGCCTTTCTTCAGTACATTTTCCTCGTTGCTTTCGATTCGCAAGCACTTAGGACGTCTTCTCCGTGGTTTGTGCTTTCCTATTTGTCGTAGACGCTGCCAAATCGCTGGCCGAAATAACCCCTCGCTCTGTTGGATTTACTCTAACCATCTAATTTTTTTTTTCATTCTACTCTTTTCCTTTCATTCCGAGTTTTTTTTCTTCACATTTCTATCGATAATTAATGTTAAAAAATTTTTTTAACCATTTTTCTCAAGTAATTTCCTTTTCGATCGACTTTAAACCCATCCTAAAGGTCCAATAGATCCTTTAATGCCGTGGAAAAAATTCTAAATCATTTTTAAAATAGAAAAAAAATGTATTTTTTATGGAAAATTTGATTAAAATGTTTTCTTAGGATTTTTTTATTGATAAAAGTTGGGATCGTATGAGGTTTAAAATTTAATTTATTGATAGAGTAGGTTTTAGGATTTAGCGGGATGTTTTTAGGGGTAGGGGGAGTTGACAAAATTTTCTTTTCAATTGAAAAAAATGGAAAAAAAATTTGTGAATATGCGTGATTACGTGGTATTGTCGGATTTATCTGCAGGCGTGCAGTTTGGTTGCGTGTCCAAATGCTACCCCCTTTGGCTCATGCAAAAATACAAAGGGGAAAAGGATCTCTGTGCCACCTGGCTGTTTTGAGCACCCTCTATAGTGTACTCTGGGCCCTTTTTGTATGCATGCTAGAGTACACGCGTGTATTGCACGCTTCGCTAGTTTGCCTATACATGACTTGCGATATATGCTGATGCAACGTTTACTAAACCACCCTCTTGATGTGCCATCTCTCCCCTGGCTTGTGCCAAACATCACCGTATTACACGCTGTGTGTGTATATCTGTGCTTATGTTTCTGCGTTATGTTATATAAGGTCGATAAGATACGATTTATCGGATGGAATCGCAAATCGATGTGTCAATTGAATTCTATAGGTAATTTTTTAAAATGAAATTTGAGCGTGAAAAATTTCTTTTACAATTTTAATTAACTTTAAGGAGAAAAAAGTATAGTCGAATATGCTTATTATTTGTTAGAGGGCATAAAAATAAAAAATTTGAATGTATAAGATTTTTTTCGACGCTAAATGAATGAAAAAAAATTTTTTGTCAAAATATTACTTACACAAGATATATGTATTGCGTGTTTAAAAATATAATTCGGTATAGATAACGTGGTTTAAACTTGAAAAACTTTTAATAATTTCATTAATTCAGTTTTTATCTTGATAAAAAAAAATTATTATTTTTTTACTGCTGATATTCAAGCTGTAAATTAGTACTATATTACCGTCTAAAATAAATTAATTAATGGTGACCAATTTTTGTTTATCAAAACAAAAATTGAATGTCATTTCTTGAATTTAATTTTATTGTTGATTCTGGTTAGTTTTTATTAAAAAAAAAAAAATTTTTTTTCCCCTGTTTAAAATTGCACTTTGATCATCTCAAATTGTCATTATAATTCTAATAAGTCTAAAATAAGCAGAAAATTGAATAAAAATTTTTATAACTTGAATTAGAATGAAATAGAGACTGAACTAGTTTTTTTATCGATGTAAAGTGGTTATAAACGTGCTGGAAAAAACGAGTAATGCGGCTGTTAGTGGTCAGCCATGAGAGTTAGTGACGATCTTGGGTAGGGCTGCTGCTATACTGTACTGCAACGATCATTTGCCTTGTGTTGACACCACTCTGCCGTCCACTCTCTGTTATGCGATATGCCATATAAGGGCCATTTACTATAGACCTGCCACTTTAACGTGCACAAAGGGCCTGCAACGAAATTTTCAAAAGTTTAAACTGTGAAAATGTATACCTTTACGGATGATGAGTGTTAAATATACTTTTATCTTTCCGACACTGATGCATAAAGTGAGAAAGGATTAGCCTGGATATTTACGTGTTTCCGCTTCTTTTAAGGTGCCAAAAACCATAATTAACTCATGGCTTTCACAAATTAAAATAACTATAGGATATTCTTTCACACTTGAAAAATTCAATTAGTCATTCTTAAATTTGACTTTACTCAAAGCTCAATATATATTTTTGTGAAAAAAAAAAAAAATTTCTAAAGTACCGAAAAGAAAAAATTTAAAAAATTCTGTTGATTAATTTTTAACGATTATTTAATCACTTTTAGTACATGGATAACAAAATTTTCAATGAAAGAATTTTTTTTTTACTTTTGTTATCTTATCAAAATTCAATTGAAGAGATGAGAAAAAAAATTTTTAACGTTTTAAACGTTCAAATTTTTAACGTTTTATACTTAGTTTTTTATATTTTTTTTTTTCGATCCATCAATAATTGTTATCACTTTTTGTGACGTAATACTTTGAGTTAATGTTTGAGATGATTTTTAACTGAAAAATTCCTTTTGTATATATACAGTATTCTAAAGGTTTTAAGCATCATTTCCTACTGTTTTACATGTTTACTTTTGCGTTTGAGTCGACAAAAGTTTTATCACTCGAGCTGTTGAGCAAATTGACTTGTTAAAAGTGATAATAACATTGTTTTAAATGTGTTTGACCTTGAAATAATTGTCACTACACTAGGTTTAATGTAAATATTTTAATTTTTATCGTCGGAAAAATGATTATTTAATGGATTCAAAGTATAGAACGTTTTTTTTTTTTTTTTCTCAAGTAAATTCTCCTTGTTGCAAGTGGTTGTAAAAGTAGACGTGAAGAAAGGACGAACGTTGGTTGTGTTTATTATTGGCTGATATGGATAGCTATATTGATACATATTGCATTACTTGATAATATTATCGATAAACTTTTATACGCGGCCCGTATTAGTCATCGTATTCAGTACAGAATGCGTTTATGCAGAGAAAAAAATTTTTGTGGTCCATAAAAGTGGGTTTTGCTTCAGTGTTAGGCTTGAGTATAAGTTAGAGTTATTTGATTATTTAAATACTGTTTTATTTTAGTTTAAAAAAATTTTTTCCCTACGAAAATAGTGAGTTAGACGGTTTTTTTTGCCGATTTTGATATTTAGTACTATATTTCTATATTGGATTCAATATTCCATGTATCTTTCAGGGTAAAATGAAACCAATTGTCGAGCGTTTGACACTTGCAGTCTCTGATTCCATTGCGAAAGTTTGCTTTGTCAGGTTTCCTGGGTGTGCACTACTATTATTAAAAAAACTATTGGTCAACATCAGATGATGAATTGTGCAAGTATAGACCCTGTTCGACCTCGTTATTCATTATATACAATCGTGCATATATAAATAATTATTATTAGAATTAATCAAGACGTACCTGTAACGCGAAGGTCTTTAATTTGGTTGCAGTCATTCTAGGCAGGTTTAGTCAATCACTGGAATTGAAAAAAAAAATTTATTTCATTTATTATTGTTAATTTTCATGAATATAAACACGTTAGAACGTTGAAAACAATATTTTTTGTCATTTGAATTTTATAGAATGAAGGGAAAACATTTTTTTTTTTGATAATTTCAACGTTTTTTTGGTGATAAAAAATTAGTTTTTACCATCAGATATAGATGATGTGTCAAAATGATTTTTAAAATTAGAAAAAAACAAGGGATTTCTGCAGTTATGTCGGGTACAAAGGGAGATACTTGTGAATACATGTGTTTTCACTCTTAGGAATGATAATAAGGTTTTAATTTTTTTAGTGAGTAACAAAAAAAAAAAAAAAACCGTTGGAATGCTGAAAAATGGCGCTTTCGGAGGCTCAGTTACATGAATATATTTTTTTTATATTCCAGTTTTCTCTCTAAACCAAGTCTCTGCATGCATCAGATGGAAAAACTCGCGTTTGCACTATGTACTGAAGAAACATTCAGTGGTATGGTAGTAGACTTGCCTTAGGAGTGCTCTGCTGGCCTACGAATAAACTTGAGAATCCATTTTCACTCGTATTTGCCAACTAGTGCTTCTAGAACTGATGTTTGGACAGTCCTTTTGCCAATCGATGTAAAATTTACTCGTTTAATTCACCCTATAAACAAATTTACATGATTCAAACAATTGAAAATCTCAAATTATCATTTTTCTAAAGGAATTTTTCAATTATTTAACACTTTTTTTTATAGGAATTTGAGTTAAAAACGAGAAAACAAATTTTTGTCTAAGCTTTTTTGGGTGTTGGGTGGGTTTTAAGGGGGTAAAAGTTGGTTTTATTGCCATTATATGGTGATTAACATATGTGGGAAAGGTTTAACAATTATTAGGTGATGTTTACGAGATAAATTTGATGATGATTCAATGTCCAAAGCCACTCGAAGAAGCTTTAGCCAAGAAACCTTGTCTTATCAATGTGTTGCTAGCGTATTAACACGCATTGCCGGTGTGTCGCGTAAATGGAAATTGCGTTCTGGCCATTCACCGGTGCTTTCACGTTTACGACAAACCGTTTCCTCTCGCGTTTACATCAGACAATGGCGAGGGAAAAGGGCGGAGGGGGCGTGCACTTGAGCAACGTTTTATACTCTACTATACCACTGTTATTACTAAGCTCTTACCCTTGAACACCATGCCCCATGTATTAATGATCGTTGTGATTCGATTTACCTTTTAGTGGCCGATTTATAATGCACTATTATGCGGTTTATGTTATCGTCCTTTCAACTATATTCTGAGATTTGTTCGGTTAACTACCCCCCGTAGCCGAGGATACTACTATCGATGACAGTGTTGAAACAAAAAGTTTTAGTATTTCTTTTATGTTGCAATATCTAGAATAAATTATAAGATATTTAGTTGAGATGAAAAAAATTTCTGTTGGAAATTTTTTAAAGAGGTAATATCCCTGGGAAATAGAGCTAATTTAGTGTTTTTTTCAGTTTTTTTACGATAACTCGGTAAATAATTATGATAATGGAAAATTTCACTATATTTAAATTATTGAGAATGAAATTCCCTTCAAAAAATGTATAATAAATTTTTTTATATCTCTCTTAGTTTTTGAGATATTTTGGATTTTTGAAAATTTTTATTTTTCAAAATATCTTGAAAATCAATCAAAATATCAAAAAGTTTATTCTACATTTTTTGTCGGGAATTTTATTTCCTATCCTTTGGTTTTTATCACATTTTTCATTATCTCGTATACTGTTCGAGTTATCAGTGAAAAACCGAAAAAATCATGAGAATAGCCAGATTTCCGAAGGGTTGCGTATCTCTATAAAAATTTCAGAAAAAAATTTTTTTTTTCGTCATTAAACGTTAGAAAATTGATTGAAAAAATTAATATAACTTGAAAATTAACAAATAAACATTTTTCAGTTGTTTTTCTCACGGTAGATAGATTTAATAATTTCATTTATTTCTTGATGTATTTATTGGCGATGACCTACCATCAGTGTTTACTCTGAAACTTTCTAAGCAGCTGTATAATAAGTTAGATGTAATAAACTAGCAATTTCCTATAGAGATATCTTTCTTGCTGCGCCACTATGTGAGAAAAGGTGACGTGGTTTATACTTCAAAAGATTAAAAAAAAAAATCTTAATATCGAGAATTTTCGATTAATTATGTTCAAAATTAATTAAATACATTTTTAATTAGTAATACAACTATTATTTCTGATAAATGAGGTAGTAAAATCAGTGAATTAATTCAATTACCATCAATAACATTAACTGTTGGAGTGATGCGTCTAATATTATTGCTCAATGTTCTAGTAAATATACTGATATAGATTAGATTAACGAAGCAGTCATTACCGTCTGGTGGTCTATTGTCTCTATCAACAGATGAACGAACTGGGCAATTGAATCCTTGCCATTCAAATTACTATTATTCTCTCACCACTGCTTGTTTTACGTTCTATCCGCGTTTAGTTGGATTAGTTGGCACTCGATTTAATCAGAGTTGTGTATGTTGATGTTCTCATTTCCACGCCATTGCCACTCTCAACAGATCCGGACATCTTTTCTCAACTCTCTAAATACACATATACATCCAACTTGTATATATCCACGCGTCCTCGAATTCTGACTCATTTATAGCTTTTTACATCAATAGCAATGAAATTCCAATTTATCTGATGACAAAAAATTTATTTCCGCCATTCTAAACTCATGCAATTGTCCTCCAAATCATCGCAAGAACTTTGAACAATCCATCATTGTTTTGACAATATGCTGTTTAATGCTTTTTAAACAATCTCAGATTTAACTTTGATATATTTAAATTAATTTAACATATGTTATCATACAAATAAAATTTTTTTTTTGTTTTATTTCAATAGTAAAATATCTGAAATGGATTTTTTTTTCAAGGTTGTAGTGATTTTTTTTATTAACGCGTAACAATGGTGATAAAAAAAATTTAATCACCTCGTGTACTTAATGGAAAAAAAAAGCCAAGTTGATAAAATGAATTTGATTTGGTGGCTGTAGAATTAGTTATTTGATTTGGCTTGGCTGGAGTAGAGGCTAATCTCGCTTGGGTCGTTTTTCATCAGGACTCGTCGCGAGAAAGAGTCGTCGCGTCTAGAAGAGGCTTCGCTCAGGGTTTGGTCGTGGACGGAGGGCCGTCTAAGTATACCCATGTTATTTCTGGCGGGAGCTGACGCACCGGCGTTTCCTCTCACTCGTTTTTCCCTCCACTTTTGTATACCTCTATATACATCCTTATAGTCTCTTTCAGCCTCAATTCTCATGTGCGCGCGCGTGTAATCCTCCGTGATTGTTTCATGACCCCCAGATCAATGCTCGTTTTTTCCGACTTGTCGATAAATTTTCCACTTTCTTCTTGGTGTTTTCACTCTGGAGTACGCCAACTGGCACTATTCGGGCTCGTTCTTGTTGATTCGATCCCTCTCCTCGTACGGATTCTCGCTTTTATTTGCCAAGGGCAAAGAGTCGTGTCCGACGGCGTGGTATAGCTGCTGAATAAGCGCCATCACCATCATCCTTTCTTCGTGTGTTTCTTTGGTGTTTTATGCTAAAAATATGCAAGATTTTATGCCTTACTCGTGTATTTTTTTTTAGCACTCGAATTTGTCCCAATTTTCAATTTTTTCTTCCTCTAAAAATGAGAAAAAATGTAATTTTATATTTTTTTCATGGAAAATTTTTTCTTTTCGTTAGAAATTTATTTACTGTATTTTTTATTATAGCTTTAAATAATCTTAAAATTGATTTAAGGCTAGACAAATTTTTTATTCTTTAAATTCACGCATCAATATTTTTTTAGATAAATTTTGTGGGGAATAAAATTAATTGTTTATACTGTGTATTGACGATTTTTATACGTGATATAATGCAGTCGTTACGGTATGGATAACTGTGTGAAGGTCAAACTAAGTCTAACATAGTTTTTTTTCCTATTAATTGAGCTCTCAGTAAAAAATCTTGATAAATTATTTTTTCCAAGATATTTATTTAATTTTGAACCATAGTTAGAAGATTTTTTCTCATTTTTCTCGGTTAATAAAGTAAAAAAAGCTATTTTTAAAGCTGAATTTGCAATAAAAATGTTGGAATTAATGGAAAATTGATTTTTGCAATACATTAAAACGAGAAAAAAATTTTTTTTGAATGAATTTTAGGGTTTAAAATTGTTCAAAAATCGAGGTCTATCTGTTGAGATATTTTTTTGTCCAGTTTAGTAAATATAAATCTACGTTTTTACCACAAAATTGTAGATAAATTGTTTTTTTTTTTTTTTTTCTGCGTCTTTTCGTGTGTTGAGTTTGGCGATGAGGTCTGGGTGGAAAAAAAAGCTCGCGAAGAGTATAATACAAGCACGCGCGTAATACCCGTGTAAAAGTTTTACTGAGAGAGAGAGTAAGGCTCTAAAGACGCGAGAAACATATGCGAGTGAGTGCGAGGAAAATATATATACGTGTATGCGATAGTATATATAAGAGCGACTCTTCGCCGTGGCGTCGTCGTAGCCAGGCCAAGGGGGAAAGAGCCTGCTTTCGGATTATGAATAATTCATTTCCGAGGAACATGAGTCGTTGGGTTTGAGTCTCCTGCACGCCTCGCGTGATCTGCGAGTTCGACAGACTGAGCGAGTATTCGCTATTACTTTTATATACATCGATATGCACTTGTAACTTGCTCATTCAACTCAAACCTGCGAGAAAAAAAAACCGATATCTAACTAATGCTTTCAAACCTTCACATTTTCCAAATAAAAAATCGGGAAATTCACAAAAAAATTAATTAATCGATTAAAAATTGAAAAAAAAAAACGCATGTAATAATTTTTTTCTATTATTTAAAAATAATTTTCAACCATTAAAATAATCATATTTTATTTAAATTGCATGATATTCATCGGATAGTTAAAATTATTGCGATTAAAATAAATCAATTCTCTTTATTTCAATTAATTCAACTAATAAAACAGTTTCAAACTATTAATCAAATAGATCAGTCACACCTTTTGCACACGAAAACTCGTGACCTTAGTCTCAAGTCCCACAACTCGAAGTCAAATCTTTAGTTTCAAACTATTAATCAAATAGATCAGTCACACCTTTTGCACACGAAAACTCGTGACCTTAGTCTCAAGTCCCACAACTCGAAGTCAAATCTTGTCTCTATAAAAGCCCAAAATTTATAGTACTATTTAAAAAAAGCTTTAAACGACTGATTTTTATTTTATTTCACTATATTAAAATATTATTTCGTGTGATTGAAAAAATTAATATAACTTGAAAATTAACAAATAAACATTTTTCAGTTGTTTTTCTCACGGTAGATAGATTTAATAATTTCATTTATTTCTTGATGTATTTATTGGCGATGACCTACCATCAGTGTTTACTCTGAAACTTTCTAAGCAGCTGTATAATAAGTTAGATGTAATAAACTAGCAATTTCCTATAGAGATATCTTTCTTGCTGCGCCACTATGTGAGAAAAGGTGACGTGGTTTATACTTCAAAAGATTAAAAAAAAAAATCTTAATATCGAGAATTTTCGATTAATTATGTTCAAAATTAATTAAATACATTTTTAATTAGTAATACAACTATTATTTCTGATAAATGAGGTAGTAAAATCAGTGAATTAATTCAATTACCATCAATAACATTAACTGTTGGAGTGATGCGTCTAATATTATTGCTCAATGTTCTAGTAAATATACTGATATAGATTAGATTAACGAAGCAGTCATTACCGTCTGGTGGTCTATTGTCTCTATCAACAGATGAACGAACTGGGCAATTGAATCCTTGCCATTCAAATTACTATTATTCTCTCACCACTGCTTGTTTTACGTTCTATCCGCGTTTAGTTGGATTAGTTGGCACTCGATTTAATCAGAGTTGTGTATGTTGATGTTCTCATTTCCACGCCATTGCCACTCTCAACAGATCCGGACATCTTTTCTCAACTCTCTAAATACACATATACATCCAACTTGTATATATCCACGCGTCCTCGAATTCTGACTCATTTATAGCTTTTTACATCAATAGCAATGAAATTCCAATTTATCTGATGACAAAAAATTTATTTCCGCCATTCTAAACTCATGCAATTGTCCTCCAAATCATCGCAAGAACTTTGAACAATCCATCATTGTTTTGACAATATGCTGTTTAATGCTTTTTAAACAATCTCAGATTTAACTTTGATATATTTAAATTAATTTAACATATGTTATCATACAAATAAAATTTTTTTTTTGTTTTATTTCAATAGTAAAATATCTGAAATGGATTTTTTTTTCAAGGTTGTAGTGATTTTTTTTATTAACGCGTAACAATGGTGATAAAAAAAATTTAATCACCTCGTGTACTTAATGGAAAAAAAAAGCCAAGTTGATAAAATGAATTTGATTTGGTGGCTGTAGAATTAGTTATTTGATTTGGCTTGGCTGGAGTAGAGGCTAATCTCGCTTGGGTCGTTTTTCATCAGGACTCGTCGCGAGAAAGAGTCGTCGCGTCTAGAAGAGGCTTCGCTCAGGGTTTGGTCGTGGACGGAGGGCCGTCTAAGTATACCCATGTTATTTCTGGCGGGAGCTGACGCACCGGCGTTTCCTCTCACTCGTTTTTCCCTCCACTTTTGTATACCTCTATATACATCCTTATAGTCTCTTTCAGCCTCAATTCTCATGTGCGCGCGCGTGTAATCCTCCGTGATTGTTTCATGACCCCCAGATCAATGCTCGTTTTTTCCGACTTGTCGATAAATTTTCCACTTTCTTCTTGGTGTTTTCACTCTGGAGTACGCCAACTGGCACTATTCGGGCTCGTTCTTGTTGATTCGATCCCTCTCCTCGTACGGATTCTCGCTTTTATTTGCCAAGGGCAAAGAGTCGTGTCCGACGGCGTGGTATAGCTGCTGAATAAGCGCCATCACCATCATCCTTTCTTCGTGTGTTTCTTTGGTGTTTTATGCTAAAAATATGCAAGATTTTATGCCTTACTCGTGTATTTTTTTTTAGCACTCGAATTTGTCCCAATTTTCAATTTTTTCTTCCTCTAAAAATGAGAAAAAATGTAATTTTATATTTTTTTCATGGAAAATTTTTTCTTTTCGTTAGAAATTTATTTACTGTATTTTTTATTATAGCTTTAAATAATCTTAAAATTGATTTAAGGCTAGACAAATTTTTTATTCTTTAAATTCACGCATCAATATTTTTTTAGATAAATTTTGTGGGGAATAAAATTAATTGTTTATACTGTGTATTGACGATTTTTATACGTGATATAATGCAGTCGTTACGGTATGGATAACTGTGTGAAGGTCAAACTAAGTCTAACATAGTTTTTTTTCCTATTAATTGAGCTCTCAGTAAAAAATCTTGATAAATTATTTTTTCCAAGATATTTATTTAATTTTGAACCATAGTTAGAAGATTTTTTCTCATTTTTCTCGGTTAATAAAGTAAAAAAAGCTATTTTTAAAGCTGAATTTGCAATAAAAATGTTGGAATTAATGGAAAATTGATTTTTGCAATACATTAAAACGAGAAAAAAATTTTTTTTGAATGAATTTTAGGGTTTAAAATTGTTCAAAAATCGAGGTCTATCTGTTGAGATATTTTTTTGTCCAGTTTAGTAAATATAAATCTACGTTTTTACCACAAAATTGTAGATAAATTGTTTTTTTTTTTTTTTTTCTGCGTCTTTTCGTGTGTTGAGTTTGGCGATGAGGTCTGGGTGGAAAAAAAAGCTCGCGAAGAGTATAATACAAGCACGCGCGTAATACCCGTGTAAAAGTTTTACTGAGAGAGAGAGTAAGGCTCTAAAGACGCGAGAAACATATGCGAGTGAGTGCGAGGAAAATATATATACGTGTATGCGATAGTATATATAAGAGCGACTCTTCGCCGTGGCGTCGTCGTAGCCAGGCCAAGGGGGAAAGAGCCTGCTTTCGGATTATGAATAATTCATTTCCGAGGAACATGAGTCGTTGGGTTTGAGTCTCCTGCACGCCTCGCGTGATCTGCGAGTTCGACAGACTGAGCGAGTATTCGCTATTACTTTTATATACATCGATATGCACTTGTAACTTGCTCATTCAACTCAAACCTGCGAGAAAAAAAAACCGATATCTAACTAATGCTTTCAAACCTTCACATTTTCCAAATAAAAAATCGGGAAATTCACAAAAAAATTAATTAATCGATTAAAAATTGAAAAAAAAAAACGCATGTAATAATTTTTTTCTATTATTTAAAAATAATTTTCAACCATTAAAATAATCATATTTTATTTAAATTGCATGATATTCATCGGATAGTTAAAATTATTGCGATTAAAATAAATCAATTCTCTTTATTTCAATTAATTCAACTAATAAAACAGTTTCAAACTATTAATCAAATAGATCAGTCACACCTTTTGCACACGAAAACTCGTGACCTTAGTCTCAAGTCCCACAACTCGAAGTCAAATCTTTAGAAACTGATTTTCATGAAAATTTATTAAATTGTCATTTACATGACAATAAATGCAGTTTTAATCGATTTAAAATTAAAAAAATTGCTTTAATTATAATTTTATTTAAAAAAGTGGTCTCTATAAAAGCCCAAAATTTATAGTACTATTTAAAAAAAGCTTTAAACGACTGATTTTTATTTTATTTCACTATATTAAAATATTATTTCGTGTTATGAAGCCTCTAGATTAGAGAGTTTTGGGTTTTTTTTGACGTCAGCCAATGAATCAGACTAGTTAAATGTCTCAAGCTGTAAATTATCACTAAATCAATGTTCCAAGTAGCCATTAAAGCCAACATCCGATGAATTTTGCTTGATTTCGAAGCTTTTATTTGTCTTGAAGTTGAAAAAATTGTTGATTTAGGTGAAAGAAAAGGGTTTTTAAGTTGGTTTGACATGTTTGTTCGTTAAACTAGGATAGTAGAGAGGGAGTGGGATAGGTGTTTGATGAAAAGAGCGTGTAGTTGTTGCACTTGTGGCCTGCTGCAGATGCACAGTGCATTGGAGAACACAGACACACGCGGCAGTGGCAGACGCGGCCAGTTCGTTCACCCCATCAGAGAGCGACTGAGTGAGCTAACTAACACATCTATTCCTGCGTAAATCCGTCATCGAGGGGGGACTTGGTCGTGTTAATAATGTAAATTACGTTAGAGTCATACAGGTCGTTTTCCTCCACACGCGCTCTATCGTGTCCATCGCTCATACGATAGATTTTATTGTAATTGATGGTAGCCACGACAATTATCCTGTTATTAATGTGTCTTGCAGTGTTGAAAATGCAGAAATAAAATCTTATTTTATAATTTTTGTAGAGTAAAAAGATTTGAATTAATTTGTTTTCTAGTTATAGTGCGAGCTTTTTTTGAGACTGTTGACTTTGTGTCGACGAGGCAACACACCTGGCTTCTAGCCAGAATAACTATTAGTCAATTGAGTTTCATCACCATCAGTTGTTGAAGAAGCTTCCCTGGCTGCCAATATTTGCCAGCGACTCCTGGCCCGCTTTGTCGCCCCTTTACGTGCATGTGTCGATCGCTCGTCTACTCTCTCTTCTATCTCTGTATCCTATGTATATCCGTGTACATCGTGGATATAGTGTAGTTCACATCCAATCTCTATTTATGCACATACAGTTCTGTGTGTTTGAACGTCAACACTTTCTGCACACACACCAATTATTCAGATACACAGAATCAAAATTCGATCCACAAACTTGATCACCTCCATTCATCGTTATTCGTCTCTGCTAATGTATATGGTCCGTCGTTGAACTTTATTTAAAGTAGGATTTTTAAGTTTAATATTTGATTATTATTATGAAATTAAGGAAAAATTATGAAATTCTTCGATAATTTACGTAAAAAGCCGAAAAAATAGTTAAAAGTATGAAATATTTTTTTTTTTTCTTGGTTTAATGAATGAAATTTTTAATTTATTCGGTGCGAAAATTTTTTTAAATTAGTAAATTTTATTAAATTTGATTCTACAATTAAGATTTTGCCTTTTTTTTGAGATAAAATAGTAATTTAGAGTCTATTAGTTGAAATATTAATGATAATAAAGTATTATTATTGTGGAAAAAAATTAATTCTTTTGGATTTTTCAGTAAAATTTATCAATTAGATATAAAAAAGTGAAATTAGACAATTTTGACTGTTGCTTATTGGTCAAAACAGTGAAAGGTTCTTGCATAAAATTCTTAGAATGATTTATCACTGTCTGTAACAGTGAAATATTAGTTTTTCAATTTAATAAGCAAAAGTTCTAGTGAAACTAACACACTTTCATAGGTTGTTGTTTGATGAAAATCAAAGATTTTCATTATCAAATATAATTCTAACAATGATTTAACCCTTTGCCCAACTTAAAATCAATAAATTTCCTTTTTAAAATTGTAAAAAAAAATTTCTTAAATTAATTTTCTCGTTTAAAATTTCAAAAATCTTCTATTCAAATTGTTAAAATCGTTTATTTCAATGTAACAAAAAAATTTCTATAGAAAATATTCCAACAAAAATTCCATTGGAGAGAAAAATAATTTGAAAAATGCCCAACTAACAATCTCTCTCGTATACTTCTCTGATGCCAATTCCTCAGCAAAATAAATTATCCAAGATTAAAAAGAGAAATAAAGTAGACACACGTGGAGATGTATAAATAAATATATATTTTTTTCTTTATTTACTTGTGTGCGTTAGAAAAAAAGTGTCCATCGTTATTATGCAAAGACAGTATACCAAGGTGAATAAAGAAAGGAGAGGGTAAAGGAAAAGGAGAAGATAAGGCGCGCATGGGCCGACATGAGCGCAAAGAAGCCAGGAGTATATTGTGCCTTTCGCGGGGCCACACTGTGCCATGCCAAGCATTCGATTTGGTATTTTTCTTTGTGTATCGCGAATAGTTAGAATTGTTCTGCGAGCCGCGGCATTGATATATCGTTTCGCGGGTCCTTTGAGCCTGGCTCTCCGAATTATCGTTTGCCCGGAACCCTTTGTACCGGTCAATTTACCGAGAGCTCACCATCACCCCTATCGCTTTATTTTTTTTCCCCCTCGTTTGTGTCATCTTTTCAATGTTTTTTTTTTGTTTTTTTTTTTTCTATTTATGCCATGAGATATTTCACAATTAATAGTTGCATTTTATATCTCAAGAGTTTTGTATGTATTGGTTTTTTTATTCTCCGTGTGTGCGCAACAGTCTTTCGAGTCCAGCCAGTTTTCTGCTGTCACTGCATTTATGAAACATACCGAGAGAGTCGCGTATCGTGCGCGCGTTCTAAGGCAACAGATGCGAGATGCTGTCGTCTATATGCAGGACGTGTGTGTGCAGCTGTGTTGCCACTGGTCACAATAATTGATCTCGCGGCGAAAGGAAAATCCATTTTCACTCGTTGATCGCGTATATGCAGCATACACAGTGAATAAATTTTACTGTCGATATGTAGAGGCTATAAAAATTTTTATAGTTTAGTTTTTTTATGTGTCAAGTATGATGCAAAAATATTAATTAATAATTTTATCTTTTTAGATTAAAATTTTTTTTTAGCCTTGAAATTTCATAAAATTTAAAATTGATATTTGAAAATATTTTGCATCATTTTTAAATGTGTAAAAAAAAACGATAGTAGGATTTTAATTTTTAAGATTAATTTTTTTTTGACGCTTTAACTAATTTAAATAATATCAGGAAAATTTTTTTTGCCGTTAAAAAACGTTATAAAGCCAAGTTTCAATAGTTGTTTAAAATTATAACTTGAAAAAACATTTGACACTATATATTATATGACTATATTTGTCAAGAATTTAAGATTTAGAGGGTGTGCAGTGGTTTTTAAAACGTCAGGGGGTTGAAAATTTTTTTGGGGTTCTCTATAGACTTTCATGCAGCTATTAAAAAATTTTATCGCAAAGAAAAACATTTAACACTATATTTCATGATTATTTCCCATAAATTTGAGGTTTGGGGGTATGTGATGATCTTTAAAATGACACCAGAGGATTCCTACCGATACTCTTGATTTTTTACATGAAATAAAAAATTGTTTCATACTGTCTGACTTTAATAATCCCTTACATTTCATAAAAAAAAATCCTTAATCGAAATTCAAGTCAATTATTCTCGTTTAAAAGTTCATTTAAAATTTACAGCTTCAACAACAGGTATAGAGAAAAGAAACTCTGTTGTCATAAAACCATATAAATATCCGGTAAAAAAATAAACAAGTAATTTCTACCTGTGTATCAAGACATGCGTGATCATTTGGAATTAATGAGTCACCCGAACGGTGATTATCAAGTGCTCAATGAAATTTCCCCAAGCCGTTGCTTAGATATATAGAATTTGTTGTTGGCAACAACTTTCGCTTCTGATGTGAAGCAATAGAAAAAAAAAAAATAAATAACGGAAAGTGGTAGAGACTATACAGTGCTCTCGCGTTAAATTACGATCGGTCAAAGCGAACCTCTGCACACGCGAGATCGTTAATCAAGCAGTGAGCGCACGTTGGACTCTGATGACGACGACGACGACGCGAAGGAAACGCACAAATGCGCGCCCACATCAGAGAGTCATCAGCGAGAGGAGGAAACTGACATAAATATTATGCAAAGGATGACTCAATTTAACTTTCTCATCCAGCTACATTTTTTTTGCCCACCGTTATGCCTCGGATCCGCATAATACTCAAAGCGGATTTGATGTGTCCTTCGGTAGCGCGCTCCTACCGGTTCCGTGGACCCGTTATTCAACTCCGGTTTATATGCCAATGTGTGTCTCGTGTGCCTGCGAGTTCCGCTACTACGACATAAATTTATTTCTCGTTGAATATTTCTATTTATTATACTTATAATCCTTGCGTGATAATTTTTTCTTTTATTTTTATTTACTCAGCGGCAACGTGGGCTTTTCATTGAGTGATAAAAACATTTATGTTATGACTTGAAATCAGCGTTTTTTCCACCTTATCGCTCGAACGTTTACATGGTCGCACTCGCGTTGTCACCTGTACGTGCTAACGATATACCTTTGAATGTGTATATACAAGTTTTAGATTGATGTCCTTTGTACCTAGCTATCTACGTGCTCAACTAGTGTTTGCCCAAGGATGTCTTGCGCGATTTGCCGCCGCTGCTCGTGATGTTTACTCACCGACGGGTGCGAGTCCAGTTGTGATAACACACTGCAATTGTAATAATGTTGCTCTCTGCCTCATAAAGACCCCGCCTGTATATATGTACCGTTTTGTCCGAGCTACTGTTGCTGTGTGTGTGTCTGATCTCGTCGTCGCCTCGGGCGTTCTGCATTATGTTGGAATACACTTCACTTCCTACCTCATATCCCTGTGTGTCTGCGAATATTATCCCCCGCGTTTTCTCCTGTTTACCTGCTCTTCATGGCTTGTTATGCACTTTGCATAATGCTTATTATTTAATTTTTCATGACTCTCTTTTAGACGATTATTCCACTGTTAACAGCGATAAAGAAACTATTTTTCTTCTGTTTCTTATTGTTTTTAGGAGGAAATTGTTTGGTTTATTGACGTTGAAAATTTTTTTTCTTTTCATTTTAGCGAGAAAAATAAATTCCTGCGTGAGGCTGAAAAATTTTTTTCTAATTACTTTTTAAAATGGCGATGATATATTTTTTGTTCGACAGGAACATATATTTGTTGTCTGAGAATATTTTCTTACGATTTTAGTGTAAAAAATTCATTAGAATACCGTCTTGAAAATGGCGGCAATTTTTTTTTCCCCATTGGACGAAATAATTTATTAATAATATATTTTTATGTTGAAAATTCTTTTTTTTTTATGGAGAATATTTTTTTTGTAGGTTCTAGAACACTGCTTGAGCTATAAAAAAAAATTAAGTGTGTTTCCTTAGGCTATTCTACTCGTGGACTAGCAAAAAAAAGTATATGCAAGTATACTCTGTGACTGCAGATAGTCACGCAAGGGTAAATCATTCATGTTTGATGAAAAGTGAAAAAAAAATTCCCTCCTACAGAAGTTGCTACTTGTATCGAGAGATATACAATTTTTTTTTTTCTAGGTAATTCGAGAAATTTTTATTTTTTACAATATTTTATATATTGAAAGCGAGTAATATAAATATGGATGGGAATTATTTTTTAGGCTTTCTTATCGCATTATCACTACTGTGATATTCGACGGTTGATTAGATAAACGTTGTTAAGCATCTTCAATCGATAATAACAGTTATTGTCACGGCAATTCTTTGAATATTTGGAATTTATTGGGTAAGATAAATCGCAGCGTATATATAGAATAGGGTATGAAATTTTTTTTAAAATTAAAATCCTTTCTCAATTTTTGATAAATTAATTTTTTTTCACATGTTAGGAACATCGATAATTAATATTTTTCGAAAATTTGTCTTTAGACGTTGAAAAAAAAAAAAATTCTAAAAAAATCAAATTCGATTTTACGAGTGGTAGTATGTGATTTAATGATTGAATTTATATATTCTAAATTTATAAAGCAGTAAAAAATGATAGTAGGACATTATTTTGTGAAGAAAATGTCCTTTGGTCTATTATTTCCAGGGTAAAGTCGTTTTCCTCAACGATTAAGAAATTTTCCAGAGGCACGTTTGTGCTCTGCCAAGCGTTGATATTATCCAACAGTTAGATTTTGAAAGTGTCGTTAGCCGTTAATAGTCGGATATCCCGCTTAAACTAAAAATAAACCAACTAAAGTTTCATTTACTGTATACACACACACTAATCCCTGCTGTATCCCCGTGCAATTCACGTTTTCTCCGAGTTTTAAAACTTTATATATCTTTAAACTTTGTTATTTTTAAATTCACAACGACTATAATAATTAGGGGACATTGAGTAAATTAAGCGTCTTTTTTTTCCGCGAAAAAATATTTAATAATTCAAAATTTTACCGCGCTCAGATATACGACGTTCGTCCACAGAGTGTAGAACAATATTTAACGCAAAAATTTCTTTTTATTATTTAAAAGTAGGTTATCTCAGTTATTTCCACTCGTTCACAGCTTAAACTATAAGAACTAAACTAGAATTGAAAATGCCATCCTAAAACTGGGACGAAGCATATGAATATCCCTTAAACACTACCTTAAAGTTTGTTCTAGAGTTCTATAAGCTTCTCTACGGTCTCGTAGCCTCTTTGAATTATTATATGAGCTTAGAATTTTAGTTTTTGGCTAGAATTTGAATTTTTTAACAGCATTCCAATAGTTTTTACATTGAAAAAATTTAATTCTGCGTTTAAAATAATAAATTTTGAGTCGTTAAACTTGAAAAAATTTTTTTTTTTTTCAAAAGTATATCACTCTTTATTTATAATCGTTAAAAATTTTAATTTGTTATTATGGGCTATTAATTATATTGTATCATAGAAGTAAATTAAGTGGTTCAGTTGAACAATTACTTGTTTTAAATTACACATTATGAGTTATTGGTTAATTGCTAGTGGATTATGAGGTAGAAAAAAAATAAAAGAGAATGTTTCTCTTGTTTATTATTATTATTATTATTATTATTATTATGTTTTTTAATTTTATCTAGAAATTCAAGTGTAACAGTCTATGACTGCATTAAATTCTAAACATACTTACTAAATATTTTCGCTTGAAGTAACGCCGCACTCACTCTCTTAGAATCTACTTTCATGGTAAAATGATATATTTTGCAATAAGTATATTATGTAAGTACATATTATACTGTCAGTCTATTTATATTGTTTTTATATAGTGGCTCGTTTAACCGCTTAATCTCAGTATAATGTTGACTAGTGAAATGATTCTCTTGACACGCAAGTGCAATTGTGAGTTCAAATCTTTGTAGAACAAATTGTAAAACACGAGTCTAATTGTAAAATTTGCTTTTTTTTTTTTTCCTTTTTACATTTTTATTGATTTTTCCATTCGCTTTTAAATGTAAACTTGTAAGCAATGCATTCATAAAAATTTTTTTATTGACTCGTAAACCATTGCTTCAATTTTTTTTATTCTTTCAATATGTCAATATTAAATTTAATATTTATTACCCTACTTTATACACATGATAATATATTATAGTATTTTTTTTTCTAGTACACAGAGCAATTAAATTTTAGTAAAAAAATCTTTTCATACTGTTATAACGATAGCTGATGAAAATTAATTATGCATCAAGAGAATTATTTATTTTTTTGATTATGAATTAATTAATTTTTTTTTTAGTTTTCTTGGCAGCATTTCTCGGTTGGTGTTTTGTATAGTGGATAGCTAAATTTTGCAGTCTAGCCAAAAGCTGATGCGATTCATAAACGATTGAATAGTCAAGTATAGAGAGAGGAATCTTTGCCAAAATTTAACACCTGGTAAAATCTCATTCATACAATTCCTCTTTACCCTTTGCCATACTTAATTTTAAGCATCTCTTATTCGTCTGTCTATTCTGTCAGCAATTACACACATGCATTCATACATTATCGTCCTAAAATATGACTTTTAATTTGGGTTTTGATGAATTAAGAATTTAAATTGATTTTCAGTGGATTTTTAGGATTCATTTCCAACTTTTGTGGCAAAATTTCACATTTTATAAATGCAGATTGAATTTAAACGTTCTTCGATCGCTGTAGGAGATGAAATACGCTTTGGGGATGCTCAGAGGTGATGTAGCGATGGTGATTAATGGACTGGTTGTTTTGGGCGATGGATTCCCAGAGTCGATTGCCCAAATGATTCTTCTTGGGTGAATTGGTTTCTTCCCCTTTTCATATTCTCCACTAAAACGAGTTTAAAATTCAGCATTTTATCAAATTAATTCTAGATATGAATTGTTTCTGATTCTATATCTAGTGTTTAAAAGTCAATTCCAGTCTTTGAGGATACGAAAAAAAAAATATTACGTTAGGAAAGAGAGACGGATTGTGCTGATGGATGACATGCACGATTATTTTGGATTTTATTCTAGTAAAACGACACGATTCTGTATATTCGCTCAGTGTTGGAAAGTTGCCAGGCACTTGGATAGCGTAGGCGTGGCGTGAAATAATAACCTAACGTTACACGTTTCCTAGAATATTTGCAACACGAGGAGGCGAAAAAAAGAAAAACATTACAATTCCGAGTTTTCCATTGTTGATAGACTTGTAACAGTCATGAACGCCTTAAAAATTAAATAATTCATGGTTTTCCCACGTTCTAAAATCTACGTGAATTAAAATTGTAATTAAAATGCGTGTAACTATATTTATTGTTATTTTTTTTAGATGCTCTCTTTCATGCATTCCATGATAATTATATCAGGCTAGGATTTAAACATGAAAATAATTACTAATTATACTCCCTCTTGGCGGTGCGTCTTGGGGCGACATTAGTCGGATATAAAAGTTGTTGTACCGGTTTGTCGCTGCGTATTTCCTTTGATTGATGATGGAAAAAAATTATACAAGAGTCGTCGCAAGGCATGTATAGAGAGATAGACAAGAGAATGCAGTGTGCAGGATCAGATGCGAGGAAAGGTCTGTCGCAACGTCGTCATTGCGTGTGGATACGTCGTCGTCGTCGAGTTCTTCATTTTGCCTTTCGCCCCGAGGCACTTTTATTCACCGGCACACATGGCCAATATATATACGATGTATCCTTCAAGAGTTTCCTGAGCAAAAGTTGCAATAGCGATAAATATAATCGGCCTTATTATCGCAGATTCTCGAGGTTTCCGTGCTACTGCTTCCTGTTGAGTGTCTCTCCTGACTAGTCTCACGAATAGTTTGAGTTTCAAAATTATTTTTCATGCCTATAACATTGACCAATGATCGTTCTAAATTTTCCCCAGGCAGGTTTGAAGCTTCTTCTCAAAGTGAGGATGTAAATAATTGTAATTTATTCATGTTTTAAATATGGATATACAATTTTCACGTTAGATCATGTACTTTTCGCGAATGTAAGACATTAAAGTATTCAAATGATACATGGTTTTAGTATTATCATTTGCATTTTTGACAAACAAACAATTTTGCGATGTATTTTGATATGTTGCCTTGTGATTTTTCTGTTAGTTTTGACTATGGAAAAATATTTTAGCAGGAAAAATGATGCAAAAATATTCAGAAATCTTAATTTTTTTGTTTGGAATTGTTTAAGAATGTTTCTTGGGTTAATTTACAATTGTTGGAGTAGACTAATGAGTTTAAGAATTTTTTTAGACACATATTCCATGTGGAAATCTCATTCAAAATGCTCATGATTGCGTGCAAACAAATCGTTTTAACTTAGAAATGTACTTTTGAATGGGCCTTAGATAGGTTTAGCACAACTTATCTTGCACGACTTTCACTACACGGATGTAAGAACACCATAGTATACACTATGACCGATGCCCCATCGTGACAATGTAGCACATAAATAGTCCTTGGAATAAGATTTAACAGTTGATTTTATTGTCAACATAATTCTCTTTTAACTATCGATATTTAACGTGTTTTTTTTTACTAACAAATATTTTTTTCATGTGCAGAATCAAGTGAGTAGTGTTGAAATTGATGTCGACATATACTTGGAGAACATCCACTGTATCAAATCATCCATGAGCGGAAGTGAAGTGTCGAGTTTCTCAGGTGAAGGATCTCTCTTGTTCTCATCGAGCTTAGTCATCCAAGTGTGTATAGTACAGTAGCCTCGGATTCTCCAACGATCGACATCGGTCGTAAGTCGTGTTCGATTGCGCCATCACGAGCTTAACCTCGCGCAACCTTCACGTACCCACAACCAGCTAATATCCATGTGTGATTTTACTATTTCAATCTGCCCCCAAGACTTTTAGCCTGGGCTAACATTAAAAAATTTATTGATATCATCTATAATTGTCCGTTAAACATGAAAAAACATTTTTTAACTTCTGAATTAGAGGTTAAAACATTTTTTTTATTTTATAAAAAATCGTTTCTTCTTTTATATTCTGTTTTAAATTTGAATTTGAAGAGTTTTCGTTGGATATCATGTCAGGCATGGTTGTTAGATGTGTTGAATTAATTTGACGTTTTTTAAGAGAAGATATCCTCAGTGTTGGCATCATTATTCCGATGTAATGTGGATCCGTTATTAAAGACAATTTTCTCCAGGTGCGTGCTGACGTGAGATTCACTTGAACCCAAGCAGTTCTCCAATTTCAGTTCGGACATTTTCTTCGCGTATAATCTTCGGACAAGTTTCTTCGCGTATAATCTGATTTTTTTTTGCTTTAAAAATTATTTTTCGTAGTAAAATCTTCAACTTTGAATTTTTTTTTTATGTTAAATGACTTTTGATTGAGTTTAAAGAGGTTTTATCGTTGTATATTTGGATTTTCTTTGTTTTAGGTACTAGATTAATGAATAATTATTGTTGGAAAATAATTTAAGGTGTTATTTAGAGGTAAAAAGCACTGGAGATAATTTTTTTTGCCATAAAAATAAAAAATTTTGCATTTTTTAGTGAGAAAATATTTTATATGAAAAAAAATTTCACGACTGCATTGGACGACAATTCATATAGGTACGTGACAAGACATTAAAATTCCAATCATTGAAAAAAAAAAAAGATTTATAAAAAATTGCTCTGACATTCTATTGTTCATGTGAGTCTACTGATTGCTCGATCTGTCTCTCACTGAGTCTTCTATGCAAATGTCATTCTCAATATAATTTATCTTGTACGTTTACTTCCCTCTATACCACCTGTACAACACTGTACACATTGTAAATTTGTCCCATTTTCCACTCTTAAACTAAAAAACCAAAACATTACAAAAATAAAATAAAATTATTGGCTACGGGTTAGAGGACAGTAAATTTTAGATGACAGCATTACAATTATCTTTCATATACCGGGTAAAACAACCTCCAGAAAGTGCACTGGACTAGACAGGAAGTTTATTACTCCGATCGTGCGGTTTTATAATTTTTATCGGCAATTTTTCTTCAAATAAAAATTTTAAAAACTTTTTCTGTAGACTATTTCACAACAATTTAAATTATTTTAAAAGTCGAAACAATGAATTTCGACTTTGTTTTAAACGCAAAAATTGTTTTAACTAGTTAAAATAATTAATTAACTGAGGTTTAGACGGTTAAAAAATTTTTGTGTGACTTTTTTTTGACTGTTTTTGTCGGTTTAAAAATGCAGTAACTTTATTGTAGTACACGTTCAGTAAATTAAGATGCTTGAGACAAGTTGTTGTAGGTTTGCCAACGGTTTTCTAGGATTTTTCACAGTCTAACCTTATTTTCTTTCATATTATATCACACAATTCTCTCTCCTCCCACGATCCACCCTCGCTCTGGCCCCTTTCTTCGTCGAGCAATGACCGTAGGATTGGCAATGAATCGAATGTTTTTTAAAAAACAAAATGCACAGACACGTTCTGATTAATCCTATAAACCTTTAAAAATTCAATTACTCGATTATTTTTATGTAAATACATAAAAAAAAAATTCTTCAAGATGATAACACGAAAAAAAATTGATTTTATTGCCACAATAGAGGCATTAAAGTAAACTTGCGATGGATTATCGTGTAATAGGGGCCTGTGAATACAATTTATGGGCCTCAGATAACGGTTTGCAATTGTCCAGGTTGCTTGAAATCATCTGAACACCCGGTATACATAGTATATAAGTAGCGGCACGAATTTCATCGGCAACAATGTGACAATTGCGTCGTCGGTAGGACCTTTAAAGCTCTCAAATGGGTCGGTAGGGCTGCAGGATGGACTCAAACACGACCAGAGATGTGATGTGTGTAGAAATAAGACGCGAGATAAAGTCAGAGTGAGAGGGATTAGGTCTTCTTCGAGTAGAAACCGGTTTTTCGTATCTCAGATGACTCATCGTCGCGACGACGCTCAGCGTCCATGTGCGTCAAGCGCATTTCCTCTTCTTGCATCCCTCTGATGTCAGTGGTGCTCACTCATCATCATCTAACCTCCGCTTTTACACCCATAATTCACCGATCAACCCTCAAAAACCAACTAAAAATTGTGAATAAACATTGAAATTTGATTAAAAATGATTTATTTTCATAAATCTATTTATCTATATACATAAAAAAAGTCCCAAATCTTTGTTCGGGGTTGGCATCTCGTTGAGACGCCAACCAAAAACAAGTTTACAGTTGAATCGACAGGCAAAATTGAGTATTTTACCCCTAGGATGGTTTAATACCTCAATTAATTTTCTTCAATCATGAAATTTCGTAGAAAAATCGAATAAAAATTTCTTTTTTTGTGTGGAAAACAGTTTTTTTTTACTGTAGATAATTTAGGAGGAGGTGTGTGGGGGTTGTAGGGGGTGAAGTATAAAGGAGAAATAAAAAGCAAGTATAGTGGTAGTAGGCGAAGTGAAAGACAGGATAGGTGAGGCAAAAGAGGAAGAGCACTCTGGCAGTTTGATTTATGGTAGACGTCCCGAGTTATCGCTTCGCCAATAGTGGAAGTCGACGAGTATCTATAGAGGGTACGCGCGCCGAGGAACGAGGGTAGCAGAAAATAAAAAAAAAAAAGAGGAAAGGAAGCGACGCTCTTGGGGCGACGCTTGCCAATCGATAAACGAAATCGCCTCGTACTTCCGGCCGTGCACACCTATGTACAAAAGACCGTATATATCAATATATATATACACTTTTATCTGCTTCCATTACCCGCAGAGTAGTCGTGATTGAATGCATCCCTTTTTTATTTTCTTCTCACTGTGCTCGCTCGCTCTAAGTTGGATATCTGTTTTTGTTCTTTTGCCTGCTCGGTTGCTAAATTGTTTTCCATCGTTCATACTTCATTTTGATAAGCTAAAAAATTTTTTCGATCCTTAAATAATTTTTTTCCGCAAGTTATTCGAATATTTTTCATGATTATGATAATAGAACTTTAATTTAATGATTAAAATTTTAAGAAATTTCTAAAATAACGTCCAAATTACATTTTTAATGAAGTAAAAGAATTTTTTTACTTTAAAAAAAATTTTTTTCTCAAGAATTTGTTGATGTTTTTTCTTGTTTATGACAATAGTATTTTAATTTAATGATTGAAATGTTAGGAAATTTCTAAAATAACGTTAAAATTTTATTTCAATAAAGCAGGAAAATTTTTTATCCCTAAAATAACTTTTTTTTTGAATTAATTAATTTTTTTTTTTTTTTTTTCATGTTTATGATGATAGAACTTTAATTTAATAATAAAAATTGTAAGAAATATCTGAAATAACGTTTAGACTTCATTTTCAAAGAGCAGAAATTTTTTTTTTTTGGGAATTGTTTCTATTTTACTGATGTTAGTGTGATTCAAATGAGGTTTCTTTAAAAGTTATTTGCTTTATTTTTTTCATCATAAGGAAAAAATATTTTCTGTAGTCGCGTTGTATGTAATTACATTAAGTTTACGTTATCGGAGAACTTAGTATTTTATTGCATGTTTACCACACATAATCCGAGACTTGTGACGTTATTAGTCGTGCAGCACAATGATTATCGCGTGTGTGCTATTAGTGGGTTATATCTTTGCTGATGAACCACCTTTGCCAATTATTTCTTGCATATTTAATCACTTATCCAATCCATCTATAGTGATTTAAAAAGTTGCTAAAAAGTTTAATGAAAAATGATTGATTTTTTTCCATAAAACAAAAAAATATATGAATAATTAGGTAATTTATTTTTTTCCTCTTTTCACCAAATTCAAGATTGCTTTGTAAATTCTTTTAATACCCACTCGGTCCCCAGTTAAAGTGCTCTGCCCGCCAAGGGGATGACTTGCTGGGGTCGAGGGAGCAACAAGTGCGATTTCAAGAGGCTGCTACCTTCTTCCTAATTCTAACAAGTCAAGAAAAAAAGGGGTCCTTAAATATAGGGTGAAAAATGCAAAGTTTTTATTATGTTAAAAAAATATACACTGCAACTAATTGAGAAAAAATATACAATAGAGTTTTTTTGATGAAAGGGTGTGCAAAATTCGAGGAAATTGATCTTTGCCTCGTCCGTGATAAATGGCGCCTTTATTACGTTTGGACGCGCGCTTTTCACCCAAACGAGAAACTGTCGGGCAATAAACTCACCACCCTGTATATATACAAGAGGGCTGCATTGATCTTGGGGGTGAGTGGCAACTAAGAAAAAACATGATCCTGCATTAATTCAGCTTTTATAAATCATTTTTTCACCTTTAAAAAAATATTAAATTAAATTTTTAGTCGAGAAAAATTTTTGAAATTCAAAAACGACAGTTTTACCTGGTTTTTAGACTAGATAAAATTATTCTTAAGTATAATTTATTGCAGTTTCATCCCCAGGATAGCTTTTTCGCAGGATCGATCCCTTTCTAATAAATTATTGGCATCAAAATGATTTCTTTTAACTTTTAATATTAAATCATAACTTTTATAGCATAAAAATAGTTGAAAAATTAACATTCTATATTTTTAATAAATTTGACAAGTGAAAAAAATTAAATATTCGAGGAAAATATTGTTTTTTTAATGATCAGAAAAAATAGAATTATTTTAAAAGTCAAGAATAAAAATTCCAATTTTTTAAATAAAGCTCAGATTTAATATAAAAAAAAATTGAAAATATTTTTGAAAAGTTCAACAAGTCACTGGTAATAAAATATAAAACAATTCCGGATATTTAGAGGTGAGAGATTGTGATTGTAGGATATAATTTAGTTTTCACAACTATATAACCCTCATGTTTTTTTTTTTTTGTATAATTATTTCGTGAGAGACGCGAAAGTTTTTGAATATTTTCCAACGTAGTTGGGTGCGCGACGCCCGATAAATTCTCGCCGTAGTAAAATATTTCCGATAGACCCGACGTTGGCACCTTCTGCCTGCTCTCGAGGGAGCGTTATGAAACATTGTCGTCACGGACGAGAAGGTCGATGAGGAAGTATACACACACACGCTGTATATGTATATTTGCCGTCATGATGTGTATATACATGGCGCTTACTTTTGAATCTTAAACAGACGGAAAGGGAAAATAAAAATAAAAGTGGATGAGAGTCGTAGAGGGCCGAGTAGGAGGGAAGCTCCGGTGGATTTGAATTTCAACGTGAATATAAGATAACCTCTCGTGTGCCAGGCACTTCTCCAGCTCGTTTTTCCTCGACGATTTTACCAAAGTGGTGAATAAAAATTCGCTCGATGAATTCGTCAGTAGGGCAATGCACAAATAGTCCAATAAAATGACTCTTACAAAAAAAAAAACACTCTAAATTAATTATTTCTTGCATGGAAATTTTTCATCCAAACATTTTAACTTTATAACTGTGTGTTTAAAAATCTTTTATAAAGTGTTAAATAATTTTTTATTAGTATACTAATTTTTTTCAATTGAAAATTTCATTTGAAATCAAACATTAAACGTGTTTGTTCATGATTTTAATTTTTTTTTCGTGATTAATCATCGTTTTATTTTGATATTTGATATTTTTTTCAATGTTTCCATGAGTTGGAAACTTGAAAAACGTGATGATTGATTTTCCTCTGCTCTTATCGCACACTGATAGCGACGTCTACCGGAAGATATAGACAAATAAGTGAACGATGACGTCTGTTACATAATACGTCCTTGAAAAAAAAATATTTAAGATGCTTTTGATAACCTATGATGTCATTTAAAATATTTAATTTGATGGAAATTAATTTTTTTTTTGTTTTTAATTGATAAAAAATTTTTTTTTATACTGACAGATTGTTTGTAGAATAATCTGTTGGGTTGTTGGTTGAATTTTAGTGGCGTGGCGTTGACGAGATGGAGTAAAATTTGATGTTTCACAAAATTAATTGATTGACGATCCATGTAACACTGATATTTTATGGATAGTAAAGGTTTTACGGGCTCTTGACGTAACTAATGGAAAAAATGGATGTATGGGTGGGTTTTGGGTGGTAAAATGCGCTGATGGTATATGTATGGCGGATTAATATTTAACTCGGTTGCTTTAATTGTCAATTGCATGCGCTTATAAATGGATGAGCACGTGTGTGTGTGTGTGGTCGCTCTGTCTCTCTGCCCCCTGTCGACCTACTACTACCTCAACGACCTTCGTTCCAATTATCTGCCACAGCTCGCGAACACACGCGTCGTCGACGAGGGAGCGCGTTCATTGCGTACATTCGTCTGTACACCAAATTCACTAATTAAATTACTCTCTATATCCTTCCCCCTGGGTTTTACCTCTCTCGCTCTTTCGTGTTTGCTTTGTACACTCGCATCCATTTTAAATGCCAATGAATTCCAATTGTGGATTGTGCACCCGAAAATCTCTTTGTTAACAGCTCTTCAATATACTTTTTTTTTCGACCGTTATTCCGACATTTTATTTGACAAATTAATTTTCCATTTTTTTACTCAACTCTTTTTTTTTCATAATCAAATAACATCGATTATCAAATATTGAAAAATAGTCTGTAAAATTTTTAATTTCATTTTTTTTCTATAAAAAAAAAAAAGTTCGTTTTTTCGGAATTTTATTTAACAATTTTTGTCTATAACAATTTTTTTCTATTTCATTTTTCTGGGTATTTATTATCTATAAAATATAATTAAACATTGAAAAATATTTATTAACTAAATGATTAAATTTTTTGCGGTTAATTTGCGTCTATAAAACAAAATTCTGTTTTAAATTAAAATATCCAACTAAACTACTGAAGATAAAAATTTTTCTTAATAGACCTTTTTTGTAGGAAATTTTATGAGCTAGAAAAAAGGTCCCTATCAAAATTTGTCCAACTCACGTCCTTATTAAAGATATCAGCAATTGAAAATTTTTTGAATTTTTTCGTGATACGCTTTTTTGATTGTAAACTAAATTATGATGGGTAAAAAAATTTTTTTTCATCTGTTTTTGATGGAAAGATTAAATTTTACGGTAATGAAATATTATAGTGCGGTAAATAATGGAAATAAATTAGTAGAATGTTGACAGAATTGATGATGGCGTGGAGGGTGGAGACATTCGTCATTGGTGTGTGCAATAAGACCTATTGTGATAATAGTTATAGGGTGAGGGTTGGATGTGTGTGCGAGGATTTGGCCCATTCGGAAGCAACAATGTACTAGCTTGCATACCATTGGCCACGGGCTAGAGAGTCGCCACTATTAGATTGAGGTTCGGTGGTCGGCACCGCCGTCGCATCGGTTTACAATATCGTAAATCGCTCGCTAACCAGTTGGCCCGCGCTATGCCAGGAATTCGACTGGCCTCTCCTTCCTTGTGTCCACCCACAGGCGAATCCCACCCCTTCAGGACATTTTGCCAAGAGCTCCAAAGCATGAGAATCTGCTGCCACACGTATAAACGTGTGGGACCGCGCGCTACTGAATCGTATGCGCGAATGAGATGAATAGCGAGCAGACCCGAGAGAGCTAGAGCTAGTTGAGCATCGTTTGCGGGCCTTGCGTATCCCTGCGAGTGCCTCATGTGCTCGCAGAATTCGCGCGGGCAAACTAAATTCACCCTCCCGACACTCAAATGCACCCATGTCCTCTTTTAGGCTCATTCTCCTCCGCAAATTGTCCTCGTGGGCTTTTTTAAATCTCCCTCTGGCTCAAAGGACATATTGTGAATCGTCCCTGGCAGTGTATTAAATTTTTATCAACTTTTCTAAACGCTCGTATCAAAAAATGAATCAGTGAAATAGTGGAATGAAGAATTTTTGTCGTAAAAATTTTATTTTTAGCTAATATTTTTTTTTGCAATTTACATTGAGGGAAAAAGACTCGGGGAGAGGGGGGGGGGTAGATGAAAAATTGATAGATGACTGTTTTCCATAAAAATATTTCGAAATAAAAATTTTTTATATGAAGAAATTAAAAAAAAAAATGTTGTTTCAATCTCCAGATCGATTTTTTCGAGGGTAACATTTCATAAAATCAATTTTGACTCATTATTAACACTGTTAGCAATAATTTTTGCAAGTATTTTCAATTTTTCTAGTTCTCAATTACCTGTGAAATTTTTTTTTGCTGTAAATCAGTGATAAATATATGGTATCACGGCAAATTCCTGCTCAAAAATTCGATTGAATAAATTTTCAAGTATCATTTTAATGAAACAATATAAAATAAAAATTGAAAAAAATTTTTTCTGCAAACATTTTTATATAAAATTAAAATTGTTTCCAGTGCTCATAACTCGTGAAAATTTTTTTTTTTTTCATTTTGAAGTACGAATAAACGTCGCGATATGGCAGAAATATTTAATTAAAAATACTTGATTATCTGATGAATATATGTTTATAATTAAAAAAAAATTATTTCATCGAGAAAAAAAAAATTAGTTCTGATTGAAATAGTGAAACGCGAGGAAAAAATGATTTTGTAAAGGAATAAATATATATTTCAGCGGATAAAAGTGATGCGATTTATATATTTCTGTGTGTATATATAGACTGAGAGCCTCTAGGCGATTCGCAACTCACTCTCCATAATTACTGCTTTCGTTTGCGAACAATTTATATTAAAATGAAAAGCAATCTGCATTTGCAAATTGAATGTGCGCGTTTTCCATTTCGCAGGATATAATAGGGGCAACGAGAGGCGTGGGTACTGGGGAGGGGCTGTATTGTCGTGATGATAAGGGGGCCAAAGGGATAGGGGAGGTAGTGTAAAATCGAGCGGAGAGGCAAAGGCGTTAATTGTGTGCCGGTAATCCTCCTCTCTCTCTCTCTCTCTCTGCCGCTCAACTTGACGTCATTTTATTCTCGAGTAATTTTCCGTGAATAATTCATCTCTTTATTTGACGTGAAAAAAAAATTTTTTTATCACTTGAAAAATATTTATTCATTTAAAAAATATTTTTCTCTCTTTGAATTTTTTTTTTCTACTCGAATTAATTTTTTAATAACTTTATAAAATCAAATTCTTAATTCTTGTTTTGTGTTGAAATAATTTTTCATCACTTTCTTGACTAGTTAAGTTGATATTTTTATAAAAAAATTTTATTTACTTGATTTTTTCAAGAAAAAGTTGAATATTTACTTAATTTAATTATTTTTCTTTTCTAAATTTTTTTCTGACTTAATACACGTAATGTCCAATATCGCAAGGTGTAAAAATATGATTATAATTTTGAATTTATGCTCTGGAATGCGTATTGTGTATAATAATAGATGCTTAAAAAAAAACTCGAGTATTATTTCAATTTATATATGAATAATAAACCTCAATAGTTTTTTCTCACTTTTTTACTCAATTAGAGAACCGTTAAAACAGCAACGTCAAATCGGCCATAGCACAGTTATAAGAAAACAAATTATTTTTTTTTTTTTCTATTTGAGCTTGAGTAATCAACTCGTGTAATTAAATTGCGTTTCGAAATGATCTCTTCCATGTTGCAGAATGTGTTTGTCATAAAAATACACGCGTAAATAGGATAACGAATATAATTTTCCAAGTATCAAGTCGAGCGAAAGAAAAAAAAACATTCTACAACAACATGAAATATACATAGAGATCACCGAACCGTCTGAAAAGCGGTAACAATTAGTATATAAGGTGCAAGGCGGCCAGGCGTAATCGGACTAGAGTGCATCGCGCGCGCGCATTCTTACGTAATTCCTCGCGGGTAAAGGAAAAATGATAGTGCAAGTTATCAAGAAAGGGGCCGAACGCGCGTTACTTTTGTCTGTATGAGATAAAGCACATGTGCATTTATATGGGAGAGTTGTATATGTTGGTGATTTAGGCACGTGATAGAAATAAAAGACTGCTGGGGGTGCGATTATGCTACAATCCGTGGTCGGGGCTCTCTTCACGCTTTCCGAATATTCTTGCAAGCGTGACGCGCGCCTTGCAGCCATCAGGTCACTACCGGCAACTCTTATTTCTATACGGATTTCACCTGTAATCATGTGCACATATGATTATATTGTGCAAAACATTGAATTATAGCACGAGAAATGTCAGCCAAGTCGTCATATGTAGTAATAAGAAATTTAATTTTTTTTTTTGCTCTTTTTTAAAAACTTATAAACTTTAGGAAAAAAAAATTTTTTTTTCAACCGTAGAAAAGAGTTTTCAGCATTAAAATATTTTTTTGCATCCAGTTTGAGGAAGAAAAAAAATTTAATGATTCTTAATTTTTTTATATGAAAATATTTACTTGAAAAAAAAAAAAAATTTGAAATTTTAATGGAAAAATTTTTTAAACAGTAGAAAAATGTTGAAAAAAAATTTTTTCATTCAATTTTCAGCTGAAAAAATTTTTTTTTTTTGTTTTTGTAGAAAAAAACTTACTGAATGTTTTTTTTTTTTTTTTTTTTTTTTTTTTTTTTTTTTTTCTCAAGTTTTTGGGTTTTATTTACCCCTTTTTTTGTTAATTTACAGCGGATATTCTGAAAAAATCAATTAAAACTACTGAAAAATATTAATTTAATGTTTATAATATGGTTAAGATCGTGTTAATTAATTTAAGGTTATTAAATATTTTAGAAAAAATAGAAAAGAAGGTTAAGACACGATTTTTATCGGTTCAATAAAATTTACCAACACTCTCTGTGCTTTATAGGTACAACCACCGCATCGCCGTAGTCCAGACCGGCCTGAGAAATCCTCATGAAAGACTGGGAACTTAGTACTCAAAATAGCATCGGTATTGTAGCCATTTTTTATTATTTTTTTCAAACTTTTTTTCACAATCCTATTTTTTTCTCAAACTAAATATATCTCTTTGATATTATGTTCTCTTATTTCGTCGACCTGTCTCTCTCATGGTGGTGGATCATTTTTTTTTTAATATTTATTTTGCATGCAATATGTTTAATATCTACTTATATTGGATGCACGGAAAAATTAGGAAAATTTATTTACGACAAACAAAACTAGAAATATTAATTTTTAAGTTTTTTTCTTTTTTTTCAATTAGTTAAAATTATTAATGACATTAAAAAACAAGAAATTTATTACTTAATTCACACATTTCTAAATTTTAATGAAATGCAATAATTCATTTAAAAAAAGTCTTTATGTGATTTATTTAATTTAAAGAATTTTAAAGTTTTTTTTGACCCTCTGAAAATAGTTATGGTACTGATTTCCGGTTTGATTTTTATTTAAAAATATTAAATATATATATTTTTTCTTTTTTAACTGATTATTTTTATTATGCATAGTTTTTTCGTAAAGAAAAATCAATTGAAAATTGAAAATAGGGTTTTTTTTTTTTTAAAAGATGGTAATTATATTCAAAAATTTTCCAGTGTATAATGACATTATACACTGGCAGTAGTTAAATTATTCATTTCATCATTGTTCGATCGATTAGAAAAATTAAGTTTCAGAATTTCTTCGATTATTATTAATGCATCGCCCACATTCACTCTCTTGAAGCGCCGGATGGTTCGACTCCCTTTCGCTCTTTTGTGTGAAATCGCAAGTAGAATTTCTCATAACCGTGAATCAAATGGCTTTTGCAATTTCCCTAAATTGTGTAACGCATGCTTAATGGCCAGGTCGTGCTGACTCTTGCGCGATATATTGAGGGATCTAGGGCTCGGGGAAACCATTAATTAAACAAAATCATAAACCCTGAGCGTTTGTATTGAAGTTGAGTGCATTGTAATAACTCTCGATATATTGATGAAAATCCACGTATATGTACAACGTTTCACAAATTCATTTGATCGTTCATTGACGTGCGATGGTTATTAATTAATTTCTCGAGTTGCGATTTCATCAATAACATGTATATTTATAATTAATTATTTTGAATTTTCAACTATTACATCGTTGATTCCTTTCATTATTTATTTAAAAAAATCAAAATTAAAATATTAACTGACAAAAAATTTTTTTTTCTTGAAATTATTGATTGAAAAATTTTTTAAGCATTTTTCTGTCATCTGAAAAATTTTTTTTTAAAGATTTTAATTTTTTTTTCTTCTATAAAACTAGGCTGATGGAATGGAATAGATAAAATAAATTTTATTTCTTGTTACTACATCGGGTCAATCTGTTCATTAATTACAAGAGGATAAAATAATTCGAAACTTTTCTTTGGTTGAAAGTCGGCTAAGCGCGCACGCATGTAATATAATTTATTCGCAATTCCTAGAGTTCTCAATGCGTTCCGTAAGAAATATACCGCGTATAAATATATATGTGTGTGTTTGTTTATACGTTTTGCAATGTCCCCTAACCGCTGCTGGAGAACCGGTCGACCTCGATATCACATCTTGGGGCTGTTGTGTCCAGCGATAGGCTTTATATCTCCACTCGTTGTCCACACGCTCGCGACTCTCAGTTGATATTGTTTTCCCTTGTCAGCAGATAAACTTGTCAGATCTATGTAAAAACAATTTTCTCAGCTAATTAATTGTCCCATCCCATAATAGGAATATCAATTATTTTTTCAATTGACCACTTGAATTGATTTTAATCTTTATAAATCTAAATCAGTTGAAAATAAACTCACTCGCTCGTTATTTCGAAGAAATAGCTCGATTGTAGCAGATTAAATCACTCTACTCGACACATTAAATCACTGCAATACGTTAAATCTATCAATAAAAAAATTATATTGTTTATAAGTAATTTTAAAAAATAGAAAATCATTCTAGCTTCTCAAAAAACCCAAATGCATCTCAATTAATTTGGATTATCTCAAAATGGGTGAATAGTAGAAAAAAAAATTTCGAATAAAAAAAATTGGAAATTTAATTCTGCACAACTTTTATTATAAACAGTTTTTCATAAAAACAAATAATTTTTGAGATACACGCGAAACTAACTGCACCAAATCAGTTTTTTGACGTTTCAACCAGGATAACTCTTGAATCACTAATCCTAGGAAAAAAAAGTATTGATAAGAAATAATAGAGAATTTAATTTAGAAGAAAAAAAGTCTCTACAGTTTTTCACGGAAAGTTAGTGTAAATGGTGGTAATAATTTTTTTTTTTTTCGATTCTACACTCAGGGGTGATTATTTTTCGGGTTTAATATATTCTCCGATTTGGGGGGATAAGATAGGTAATTTGACATGACTGAGGTGATGAAAAATTGTTCAATTGTCCCGGTAAATCATTGGTAATTCGCGTGTCAATTACAATTGCGGTAAATCATGCGGAAACAAATGTTTTCATCGTGTGCTAGCCCCCGGTAACATGACTTATTCTCAGTTGTGCTCACAAACTCACGTATATTCGTGGCCCTTTGAGAGGGAAATTGCGGGAGAGGGTGCAGTGTATAAACACAAGGGATGATGCGAGCAAGATTGCGTGGTCGTGTTGTGCAAAATATTATTCAGTGGTTTGTTTTATTTCTGCGGAGTGCTTCGGATAATTTTAAATACACTTTTATTCGCGTGCTCACCCACTGAAGCTCAGCTTGAGAGAGTTATGCTTAAATGTAAATATTGTATAAAGTCTGCATCATTCGTATATCTATATACATTCGTTATATGCCAGGTAAAGTGGAATTTTCGTAGGGGATTACTTTTGGCTTAACGAATTTTTAACAGTTGAATTGAAAAAAAAAATTACCTTCATTCAGAATTTTTTTTTTTTTCACTTGACTCGCAATATTTTCCAGATAATTAACAATTTTATTAAATAATATCAATGTTTAATTCCGAAAAAAATTTCTTTTTCAACAATAAAATATCAAAAATTTTTTTATCTGAATTTTATTCAAGTGGATCTTGATAATGATGCGAGTTAAAGAAATTTTGATGAAAACCTTTTTTTTAATTGATAAAATTTTCTACAAAAAAGATCTCTTAAGAAAAATTTTTATTTTCAATAGTTTTAAAGATATTTTGATTTATAACAATAAGTTAATTTTTTAAATATAATTCTTTGATTTTAGACACGTGAAATTTTAAGAAAAAGTTTTTTTTTCTGGATTTTATTAATAATTATTAATTGCGTTTTAAATATTAAAATAGTAAAAATATCATTTTTTTTCGATTTTTAAAAATTTGTTTTAATGAATTGAAAAAATTTATTTTTCTGTTTTATTTTAATTTAAACCATTTTTAATAGCAACATATGGGTAAATAGGTATTTCTAAATAAAAAAATTAAAGATGCAAGCCTGTTGTAAAATTGACAGTTGGTGTATAGAAAAGTGCAGAGTTGTAAATAAGCGCGTGAGAGGATGCGGGGAAATACTCGTTAACGACGCTATATAATAACCTGCAACTCAAGACATACATCGCACCGCCCCTAATTGTTTTATACTTTAGTCATGCAATTTAATATATATACTGATATTTAATTCCCACAATGGATGACAGCTCGTGACTCTAGCCTTAAATTATGATAAATTTATCGCTCAATTAGTAACTAATCGCTCGCTTGATTCATGCGTCATATAATAATTTTCATTGCCAAGTTTTTTTTTATACTCTCGCTAATTTTGTTTGTTTGTTTTTTTTTTAACTCTGACGTGTTTGGTCCGCGACGTAACCCACGGTTCGTGCACGTGTCACACAGAGCTTAATGAACTGTAGCCACACGAGATCCTCTTATATTGGACCGTATACACTCATTACGTAACTCCACACGAAGATTATCATAACGGAGTTGTCGTGGTTAACCTCGCCGAGTCGGAAACCGATCCATAAATATTTTAAACCAACTTTTACCACAGAAATAAATAAGAAAAGTCGACGCTGTATAGCAACAAAATAGAATTTTTATTGAAAGTTAAAATTTTTTATTTCGTTAATTTTATATTTAGTAAAGTGTTTTCTTTTTTAGAAGGATTAATTTGTTTATATTGATTTCACGGGCTTTTTATAGATGAAAAAATATTCTCATGCTTAAAATAGGAGTAATATTTACTTATTTATGTATATTACTGTATAAATAGGTAGTTATATGTGCTATAAAGATAGCTGTACAAGTTTTTTCGGGTCGATTAAGATTTTTTTTTTCCTCTAAAGTAAAAAGATTTACATGCAAATTAATTTCCGCTATCTCAGGCTTTATACTGGTAAATCTTCCTGGACCAAGGCATTACATAGGTTTACTATGTTGGTCCTAGGTGGGGCCAATTGTTTTTTTCTATGCGGGCTACGAGCGTGTGCATTGGCTGAAGCGAGGGTTTTAACCTTGGATTAGACTTGACAAAAAATTTATTACCGTAAGTCCGTTTTAAAAAAGTCCAAATTACGAGCGTGTGCATTGGCTGAAGCGAGGGTTTTAACCTTGGATTAGACTTGACAAAAAATTTATTACCGTAAGTCCGTTTTAAAAAAGTCCAAAAAACATTAAAAATTCAGAAAAAAAATTTTTTTACCTTTAAGTCCTTTCATTAGTCAACTACCCTTGAAAAAAAAATTTGTTGAATTATTTTTAAGTGTGATAAAAAATTCGGTGATGATTGAATCATTTTTTTGTTCAAGTAAAAAAATTGAAAACTCGAAAAAAAATTTTTTTTTTTCATCATTTTCAAGTAGGTTGAGAAATTAAAAAATTTTGTTTAAGGTTCTGCTATTGTCTATAACTATGATAGGAAAAAATTGAAAACAAAAAAATTCATTTTTACGAGGTTTTGAGGTGAAAAATGCATGAACGTGTATATACAGGCGCAAAAACTCCCACTAATCTTTATATGTACCTCGGCGAGTGAGTCAGGAGTAATGCTCGGTGGTCGGGGGTAATTGCAGACATTATTTGAGCACGCCTGCAAGATAGAGAAGTCTTTATATATATACGATAGTCCAGACAGCCCACCGTCTTTTACGATATTTACATATATGACGTGAGTGTGTCTGCATTATATACCCTATACATTGCTTGTGATATGCGACGTAGGGGATATTCAGGCGTTGTCAATGAAATGCGCATATAGAAATATATGTGTATGAACATACTATACAGCAGTCGTAGGCGTAGATCATCTGCATAATCACACGTGGAGATTGTACGCCAGGCGTCGCAGATTAATCCTGCTTGTCACTCTTTTTTTTTTTAAGGGTCTACGCAATTTTTAGTGCTTTAATATTTTTAATTCTCATGTCTGTATAAGTTTTCTAAAACTTTAATCCCGAAAAATATCCATATTAAAAATATTCCACTCATTTTTCAGTCGTTGAAAAATTTCCATCTATGAAGAAATCTTGAATTAAAAGATTTATAAAATAAAATTTTTTTTTTTAGCAAAAAAAAAAAAAAATTATTGGATCTATTGAAAATTCTTTTAGGTCGGTATTTCTAAGTCTTCCCCTATTGTGCAGCTGTTTTAATCATTTTTATTCATGAATCACGTATTAAATTAAAAGATTTACAAAATTAAAATTTTTTTTATGATAAAAAAAAAAATTTATTCAGCTCAGCAAATTTTTTTTTTTCTACTTTAATAGTTGAAGTGTACTCTGTTTTTTTTCCCCCCCACGTTTGAAACAATGAATTTCCAATTTAAAAGGAAAACAATTTTTTTTTCACTTATCAAAATTATTTACATTTTTTTGAGAAAAATTTTCAAGTTCTTGGGGTTGATTTTTGTTAATTCAAAGTAAAAAAAAAATGTTATGAATATCTATGCATTGAATAATAATTAAATAACATGATAAAAAAATATTATCGAAGAAATTACGCGTTAATTTTTGTTTTTTTTTTTCGTAAACAAAGTTAATAAACGATAGATAAATATTGTAAAAAAAATTTTTTTATATCGGTAGCTGTAGTGGGAGGCATCGCGGGCATAAAGCACAACCGATAAACCGTGTGTGTGTATGAATATACATGTAAATAAATAAACGCGCAGGTGATAGACACGCAGAAGAAAGCCAGAGCTATTAATCTGGGCGTGTCGCATTGATCTATCATTGTTCTCATGATATACGCATCGAGCGATAGATAATAGAGATTGTTAAAGTGCAGTGAGAAACGTGTATATGAATACAGGCGCAGGATTAATAGATGTACAGCGTGCAAAAGTCCACACACATAGAGCAGCAATGCACAATGTGCTGACCCAGTTGGACTAGTATAGTAGCTCTGCAGGCGAAGAACTTGTCTGAACTGCATTTATTTTCTCTTCTTGTTTATATATAACCCATATAAATATATATTATAGATTTTCGCCTTTGGCAAAGGCGAGTAATAAGTCAATTTTACGCTTAAACATGCATTTTTTCATATTCCATTTCCCGACCAATCCACTTGTCTTTTAATTGATCTTTAAAATCATTTTTTTCTTCATTTTTTTTTACGTTTAACCGCGTAACCACTATCTTGGGGTTATTATGCCGTTGTATAGCCGACCACTGTAACGAAACACGTCTTGCAGGTTGCAACTAGACCTGCAGAACCTGAAGGAATTAAATTGCCAATGTGCGACGTGGATGAAAATGTTGGGAAATAAATTTAAACAGGGGTTTAGGATTTTTTTCGGTTATAATTCAATTTTGTTTCGTTAAAATTACATAATTGTATATTTTAAAAATCTGATAAAAACGAATTTTTTAGCTTGAAAAAATTTTATTTTTATTTTTTTAGTCTTAAAAAAATTAAATCTTCATCAGAGTTCTTGAAAAATCTTAGAAAAATAATGTTTCTTGGATTTAAAAAAAAAAAACAGAAAAATTTTATTCTGTGTTTTTTGGCGTTTTAACAAATGAAAAAGCCCCAGCGAAATTAGATAGAGGAAAAATCTTGTAAAAATGAGTTTTTTTAGTTGCAAAAAGTTATAAAAAAATTTTTATTTAATTTTTTTTTAGTGTTGAAAAAAATGGGGGATCATTGGAGAGATGATATAGAGAAAAAAATCTTGTGTAAGGAAATTTTTTAGTTGAAAAAAAAAAAAAAATCATAAAACATTTTTATTTTAATTTTTGATGTTTAAAAAAATGGAGGACTATCAGGGAGATGACATAGATAAAAAATCGTGTACAATCGAGTTTTTCAGTTGATAAAAAGGTCGTCAAAATTTTGTATTTAATTTTTTTTTGCTTAAAAAAATAGAAAACCACGAGGGGGATGATTTGAGAGCCGAAAGATCGCGAGGAATTGCTCATCTATTTACCCGCTTGCGTATACTCACCTCAAACATCCAAATAAATTCCTCTACGTAATTAAGACATCCCTTAACGTCCCTCTTTACCTGTAATCACTTTATACTCATCCCCCAGCGTAACAATTCACGTTGAAAAAAAAAAAAAAACAAAACAAAATAGCAAGTTTTTTTAATGTACAGCCCTTTAAAACACTTGAAAAAATCTAAGAATTAAAAAAAGAAAATTTTAGACTCTCGAAAAAAATTCTAAAACATCCAAACATATTTTTAAATATTTTTCGAAACTCTCAAAAATATTCCAAGATATTATTTAATGCTTCAGAAACATTTTAAAAATATTTTAAAACTTTTTTATGACTTTCTTTGAATATTTATGGGTTGAAATTTTTTTATTGTATTCACAGGGATATAAAAAAATATAATTTTCTTACCAAAAGAAAAAAAAAAAAAAAAAA